>JAHBCN010005783.1:0-53098 GCA_019359885.1 Listronotus oregonensis | reverse complement strand
AAAAGATCCTTTTTCATTAGAATATTTTAAATTTCCCTTTTTTTTAAGTCAACAGATTTGTTTCTTTTTAGTCTAGGATCTCAGATATGATTTTTTTAAAATGTAATTTTAAAAGTCCTTATTGCTCAAACTATTCTATAAATATTTGGGGGTCATCTTTTAGCCCCCCATTAAAAATTGTCTTTTTTAAAAAGCATTTTTGTAAAATTACCCAACAAAAGGAAAAGGGGATAGACATGCTATGTTACCGAAAAATGTAGTGTCCCATATTAATATCGCGCCATACTGCAAGTCCCACAAAACAACAAAGAACAGCCGTTTACTCTATTAATAACATCACTTTTACAGCAAAGTTTTCCCTATTTTTTAAAAAAAAAAATATAAAAAAATTTTTTTATTTTTTTTTTTTTTTCACAAACGGGATGGTATTAAATAAATTTTCAAAAATGGGGGAAAAAATTTTTAACTTGCGAAACTTTTTTTTAAAATTAATTCCCCAAGATTGTTCCTAAAATTTTATTCCCTTTTTAAAAATAAAAAAAACACCCAAATTCGGTAATTTTAAAGACCATACATGTCCGTTTTTGCACCAAAAATAAAAAGGGTTTTTTTAAAAAATTTGCCGTTATATTGGTACCATAAAAATTTTAGTTGGTTATAAAAATTTAATTTAAAAACAATTTAGCCGAAGTTTGTTTTTTACGTGTCTTTAATTGAGTACAAAGAACAGGTGAGGCGTTTTTCGTTACTGCAACGAATTTTGTGAAAATGAAACTGACACCTAAAGATATACACTGACATTGGACAATTTCATCCCCAAAAATATTTTTTTTGCGTGATCAGTTTTTTCATTGGTATAAATTTTCTTCCTAAAAACCCCAAAAAAAATGCTGCCCTTCTAATCAGATAAGTAAATTATAAATTTCTGAAATGGTGGGGATCAAAATAAAAAAAAAGTTGGCTAGTAAATTTTTTGAGTCGGAGGCTATGCCTTTTGGGGAAAAGGGGGATGTTTTTTTTAAAAAAATTCTTTTATAGCTTCAAGTTTAGCAGTAAATTAAGGATTAAGTTTGTAACCAGCAAAAAATCAAACTAAAATTGTAATATTTATAAAAATCTCGATAAACATGCCTTATATATCTAGTTTATTAAAGAGGAGTTAGCAAAATTAAGTAATTCCAAGGAAGTGAGGGCAAAGTTGGAATGAGAACTATATATAATAGAACTAAAAGATTTGACTTTTTATACTGAATGCACTGCATATTACTTCTAACTGTGGGACATTGATGTTATAGTCTTAAATTGTAAAGAAAATTATTCTTACAAGCACAAAATAGATATTTATGGTACTAGCCGTAAATCGGCTAACGCCCGCGCCATGGCACATGGCACACAGCGTGTGCCATGTGCCGAGTGTGGGATTTATTTTCCAACGATTTTTTTAAAAAATAATTTTTTGTTGCATTTGAGAAAGTGATGTAAACGGTTTTAATTTTTTGTAATTTCTAAAACCCCAAGGTAACCAGGGAATTGTTAACTTGTATTCTCATGTCATTTTCAAAGTTAAATTTATTAAAAAGTTCATCAAGCATTGTAAAATAAATGATTTACTCCCACAAATTGAAAATTTAGCTGATTGTGCAGTTGCTGGATTAATGCCTAAAAAGTCTAAAAGCATATACGAAAAAACCTATGCGAATTATAAAAGTTGGTGTCACAAGAAAAATGTTGAGAATATTGCGCACGAAAAGGTACTTTAGCTAATTTCAAAGAACAATCAGTGACGAAAAAGTCTTCAAATATATGAAGGTAGTACTCGTTGTTACGAAGCACGTTGTCAATTTTAAAAAATATTGACATAAGTAAGTTAAGTCACCTGATTGCATTTTTAAAATGAAACTCCGATTTTTTTAAACCTAAAAAGTCCAGAATTTTAACTAAAAAAAGATTGCAAAGTTTTTACAAAAGGCGGAGAATAAAAAATAGAGAAGAGAGGAGCAAAAACTTAAGAATAGAGAATGTTTACCATGAAAAGATTGTTTTTAGAATTGTAATACCTAGTACAAAAACCAATGTTTCCCAAAAATTCTTTGTAACGCCTGGCGATGTGTTCAAACCGCATCAATGAGACCCAGCGATGCCGAAAATTCTCGTTTTTTATGTTCTTTAGATACAGCAAATGTACAAAGCAGCCAAAATAATTTTGGTATCTATTCTTGAAGCTCAACCGCTGTGTTCACACATCGTCGTTGTGTTTGGGCCCAGTAGGATCTTTTGGAACATGCGCTAGAGTTGCTGGAAACGGCTTTGGGCCACCGTAGGGAACGGGATCCGAAGCAAAAATGAACACAAGGCTTAATTCAAGGTGTTAGCATACCGTGCTGATGAGTGAGTGACATCCTGTGCCTTAAACAGGTGTTCCAACGGTGCCTCTGAGATACAGGGCGACCTCTCGGGAGTTCTAGCCTTACTGCGGTAATGGGGGGGCTCTGCCGTGGTGGACTATTACGTTCCTAGCCCCAAACAAAAAAAGCGGACAGAATCGTTTTTAAGGAATAAAGGAAAAAAGGGGCGCTGAGCGAAACGGATAAAAAATTTCGAGAGGTGCCCCCCAAGGTCACAAGCAGACAAAGGGCCCCGACCGAAACGGGTGAATCCGGTTTTTTCCCCCGGGAAGTCCCCCGGCCCCTTTTTTTCAGGGGGAAGGGCTAATCCACCCCGAAAAACAGGTGCTTTGGAAGGGTTCCCTGAATTAAAAGAAGGCGGACAGAACCGCTTTTATGGGAAAAAAGGGTTCCCGGGTTTTAAAAACGGGAAAGCGGATGGGACCGTTTTAAAGGATGAGGCCGGGGGATGCGGCCTCGGGAAAGAACATATGGTTCCTAACAGGGCCCCGGTAGCTACCCACGTCATTAGAAGGGGAGAGGAGGGCATGATGGATTTTAATCGTCTGCTCGTCATACTCCGGGAGACAGAGACACCAGAACACATCAGAAACATTGTGCTCGTGCCCGGGAGCGACACGAGTAAAAGGAGTTTAAAATTTTCCCCAAACCCAGTATCGGTTTCATTGAAGTCCGATCCTATTGGGAGAAATATAAAAGGGCGACCCAATTTAAGCCCGGGAGCGGTCGCAGGGAGGGCGAAAACAATCCACTCACTTTAAACCTTTTCTACCTACCTATTTTTGGGAAAAAAACATCATTTAATTTTACCAAATTTTTTAAAAAAATTTTTTTTTCAAATTAAATTTAAAATTTTTAATTTTCATAAACAAAATTTTTTTTTTTAACTTTTTAAAAAATTACCAAAAATTTTTAGAAGAACCACATTAATACCAACCTATTCCCCCGGGCACCCGGGTGGTTGGTATACGACGGTAGAGCTGGGAAAAAGGGAAAACGACGTTTAAACCATTCTTAGTGCCACCGGGTACTTCCCAAAACTCCCCACCGTCACGAAAAAACCCCCGAGAATCAAAAAAAAAAAATTGGGGTGATATTAGTAAGATTTGTCATAAAAGTCCAGAAGCGACGTTTTCACCATTTTTGGGGGCACCAAGGACTTGGGGCCCTTTTCCAAGTCATATTTTGTGTTCAGCAAAAACAAAAACCTCTTGAGTAAAGAAATTGGGCTGATATTAGGAGGATTTGTCGTAAAACTCCAGAAGACGACGTTTACACCATTCAAAGCGAGCACCAGGTCTCTCAAGACCCTTGTCATTGTCATATTCGTATTCAGCAACAACAAAAACCTCTTGAGTAAAGAAATTGGGCCCGTTTTTAGGGGGATTTGTCAAAAACCCAAAAAAGAAACCCCACCAGGTATTTCGCAGGTCCTTGTCAATGTTATATTTTGTTCAGCGACCCCGAAAAAACCCCCCAGTAACAAAAAAATTTGGGGTGAATTTGGGAGATTGTCGTAAAAACCCCGAAGACGACTTTTTCGCCATCCTTGGCGGGGCACCAGGTACTCCGTAGGCTCTTTCCATTCGTGTTCAGCGACCTCAAAACCCTCCTTTTGGGCCAACTAAATTTTTACCTATTATAAATTTTTTAAATTTCAAATTATAATTAAAAAGAATTTCGAAAATACCATATTTTTTTTTTTCAAAGGCAGTTTTTCATTTCTCATTAATTAAATTTGTTCACAAAGTTTGTAGAAAATTCAAAGAATCGAATGCAAAAAACCCCATTCAAAACCATCTTACTGCAAAAAAACCCTTTTGGGTTTTTCTTCGTTTCCTGGGGTTTTTGGGGAAGTCCTAAAGGGGAGGAGAATTAGTCTGTGGCAAGACACCAATACGAGCAAGAGTGGTGTTGTTTTCTTAGGGAGTGTCCTTTAAATCTATTGTTACTTATGTTGGATGTGAAGAGCACCCAATTTGTAAGGTATTCAAAGTGATTTTCCATTACCTACATTCCGTAAGGATACCTACTCAAAATTAAACTACATCGTGTGGATCTGTATTTTTATTATGTGCTATCGCCACTGTCGCGGAAAACAAATCAGTATTAAAGGTTCATGTTGACCTTCAGTGAAACTGAAAAATAAGAGCATACTAAAAAGGTGTAGCTTAATATATTTTCAACCCAAATAAAATATTTATAAAGCTTTTGTGGTATTATTACGGCAAAGTGAAAATATACCATAATGCAGCATAAGACAGTTAAATTTTATATCCTATACAGAATTAAAATTAAAAATTCAAATAGTTTGGCTTAAGGATATGCCGTAGTATGGCGCAGTAATAAAATGCAGGATCATGCTTATTTATGTATTTAGTCAATGCAGAGAGACCGTAATACTTCGGTAAAAGTCTGATGTTAAACATTTAATACCCTGTAATCCTTTTGAATAAAGTATTAGAGCTTTTGTACGCTCAATAAAAAAGTAACTGTATATGAGAGTCTATTGGCATATTGTATATACTTTCCTTTAGTTAAATACCGATTAGAAATTTGAAATGAGTGAAATGATCATGAAAATATTTAGGTTTCGATAGATGTATAAAAATTTTATTTGCATTTGGAAGCCTATTGACCTTAGTAAAAGGTGTGCTTATATTTGCAACATACTTTAGCCATTCTACTTAAAGAAAAACATTTTATGACTTAATATCAATAATTGATGAAAAATTTCCGGAAATATATATTTGGAAATATTTCCGAAATTATATCAGGAAACTTTGGAAATATATGGAAGTATTTGAAATATTGGAAATATAGAAATAAAAACTACAAAACTTACAAAAATAAACATTTAATGAAAGCTTATCAAATTTCGATTTTTTGACAAAATGGGGTTATTAAAACATAAATGGAACCATCATCCAAAAGTAAAAGGTTAAAATGCAAACAACATTAATATAAATGAAAATTTAAGTATTAAAAATAAAAAGAAAATAGTTAAATTTCTAAAAAAGTAATTACACACGACCATGAGACATAAGTTGTGCAACTTGATTAAGAGGCATATCTTCCTCTATATCATCCACCCCTTAAATATTGTATTTAGCATCAATGCCGTCTTTATGGGAGTGCAAATCCCCGAGATCAAGATTTTATTATTCGTAATCGTTGTATAAATACTTTTTTGGAAATTATTTTTCTAGTATAAAATTTGTACTGCACAAAAGTATAAAAAATATATAAAAATCTTTGTTTTGAGGGTTAACACGCATTGTTTTTTTTTTCGATACTTCAAAATTTCCAATATTTCTAGTATTTCCGGGAGCGTTCGGAAATTTTCAATATTTCCATTTCCTTCAAAGTATTTCCATTTACTACACTAATATAAGATCACCCATAAAAAGAAAATCGATACATTTTTAAAATCCTGTTTATTACGTCCCACCCTTCCTGCTTTATTTGAGACATATTATCTTGAAAAACCTTAAAGTTTCCATTGGTAAATAAAAAATTATTAACCTATCCCTAACAATTACCGCTATACTTAAAAATGTGTGAAATTTTTGTTCAACATTTGTTCATATTTGGAAATTGCTCTAGAACTAATGGACATTTAAAAAAATAAATTGTACACTTTTATCCAGCAGAATATTCATAAATTTTTTGCTGCTATAACACCCTCGGAGGGTACAGGTCTCTGTTATTATTTAAAATCCAATATAGCAAAAATTATCACCGACTGGGAGATGATCATCTTTTTATGTCTCAAATATAACTTTTTTAAAACTATATAACAAAAATTTTGTCGTTTAAAATAATCTTAAGTGTAAAAAGAAAATTAGGAAGATTTTTTTATATCTAATCTAAATATTTATTTGGTAAATACAATTAACATTACACAATATTAAAACTTAAACATTATTTAAAATATATAATAATAATAATATTTAAAAATATATATGAAAATAAACCTTAACTCACAAACCTATCTCCTTCCTAAAGGTGCCCATTACTTAAGAGGCGTAACTTATTGGTCTAGAAGATTTTTTCATTTTTTGGGCATTTCTCTGTAAACTGGGCAACTTTAAGTGTATTTTTGTCCCGAGAAACAGTCCCCTAGTTAGTTTTTTTCATGGAATAATAGTTTTATTCAATTATTATCATTGGGCAAACTTAAAAAGCATACGAAGCACAACGTAGAAATGAAGATTAATTGTATGAAATGTTATTGAGGTAGTTTTAAATAAGACCAGGGGACTGTGAGGGAACAAAATAAACATTAGTATTTTTAGAAGCATTATTTAATTAAAAAATAAATTCTTCTGATATAATCAGTAAAAAGTTTATTAGATTTTAAATATTATAAGTATTAATTTTTTCAAAAAAATATTTGTAAGATAAACATCTTTTTTACCAGGGGACTGTTTCTGGGGACATGCAGGGGACTGTTCTTTGAGCATTATAAAAACGTTTTTGATGTAATAAACTTTATTTTAATGGACATTGTTCGATGGGCGCGGTAAATTAAGTGATTTTTTTTAAGTTAAGTACAAATTATAAAATAAACTATATTTTTTTATATTATATCGGCCGGGACAGTGAGTTGCCAGCTTACAAAAATACAAAATTTTTAAAAAATATTATTATATATATATATATATATATATATATATATATATATATATATATATATATATATATATATATATATATATATATATTTTTTTTTTTCTAAAAAATTTTATTATACTTTAACTTCAAAAACTAAAGAGTCAGGACGAAGAAAACCTTCAAGTGTGTAACTTAAGGATAGATTTATTCTTTAAATAGGTATAAGTAATTTTACAGGCCTTGCAGGAATTAATATAAAAGCTAAAAAAAGACTTTAAATCGAACAATTATGGTGTTAAATCCAAAAATATTATATTTCTTAGATGACATTTTTATTTTAGGTGTATCCTTTTTATGTATTTTTTCAGTACAATCAAAGTTCTACAAAAATACTTTTAACACAATCCAAAAAACATGCCAGGGTGTAGTTGGATGAAAAAAGTACACAAATTGTGTATAATGAATTACACAACTTGATAAAGAATTAATACACATTTTGTTACTGTAACCAACCTGGAAGAAATTTATGTAGAAAATATTTACATTTGAAGAGGGCAGTGAATGAAGGTGTAATGTGACATTATCTAAATTTCTAATAAAGATATTAAAAGAAGGTGATATCTGCCTATTCTTAATTATATTTTTTTTCGGGAATTATGGATAGTTACTTTCCGAGAAACTGGTAACTATCTATAATTTTAATCATTGGAGATATACATATGTTAGAATAGGCAGATATCACCTTCTTTTAGTACAAACATTGGAAAATGTCACATAATACCTTCATCCTCTCACCTCTACATTGGTTGAAGAAAAATTACCACATTTTTATGAGTGTAGCTAACTTTTAAGGGCAGGGTCAAAAATCTTTCTGTTTTAAGGGAATCATTTGTATTTATAAGGACCACGATTCTTTTTTGATGGGAATTAATAACAATATGGGTTGTGGAACCAGCCATTCAACAACGATGAAAGCGGTATTCCATATGGTAAATTAGGGGAAACATACAGAGTGTGCATAGTAAAAGAGAAGGAAAATATTTTTTGGCTCGAAACAAAAATTTAAGCTCTCTTACTTACCCTGCTGAAACTACAAAACATTACCGATATTTTAAAAAATACATTTTTTAGATATTTAAAAAAATAAAACATAGGCATTATTATCTATTTAAATCAAGTTTATAATTAGAAATCTACAAAGAAGACTTAACCATAAACTAGCTACAAGCACATATCCCACTTTGAATAACATCCGTGATCCATTTTGACAATGTTCACTGTTGTATATTAAAATAATATTCAGGATATTCAGTTTCAATGCCTTTTTGTATTTGTTCGGATTTCATTTAACCACCGTGATTGCTTCACGCCGTGTTGACTTGACGACAAACGACTTTTGCGCTGCTCTGCGATGTGTCTATTAAAAATAAATCCGGTAAGGTCCCAGATTAAGAGATGAAAAAGCTGTAAAATCATAAAATTTACTTACATATTTTTACTGAAAATTTTTTTTTGAGGACTGCAACGCAATTATTCAGTTTTATTAAATTTTTCTTTGAAGTATTTTAATAGCGATCGTGTAAAGAATACTGAAAGGTTCTTGCTTTAGTTTTTAAGATTTTTTTTATATTAAGAGTCCATTCGCGCCGCGAAAATTGGATCCAATTTGGGGTTCGGGGCATAATGTTTTTTTCAAAAACGGTATAAGTTATCGAAAATTTTCAAAAACTATATGAAAGCCAACACTTAAATCTAGGCTTCTGCTGTAATAGTTTTTTAAATTTGGATTTAGTTTTTAATATTTCCTTGAGTGAAAGTCACCCTAAAATTGGTTATGTTTAGATACTATTTTCTCTTAACTCGACTCATATTTTAAAAATCCGTTACAGCAAAGGCATGGATTATTTCCTTACCTTTAAAATGGTGTATAATTTATGTCATTTAAGTAAAAAATAGTTACCGAAAAACATTATCTCCTGTAGGCTTGCAATCGGAAACAACATCGCGTCGATACACCGAATTTGGAAGAACCTAAATAAAATATAATATTTTTGGCTATCCCAAAATTGTGATAGTTGGAGTTGGTCTCCGCCCATCGTCTCCGCGTCCTTTCGCCCGACCCCTAAGGTGTAGCGTAAATGCACTCTTAACTATAAAATTAAAAACACTTCTTTAAAACTTTATGGGTGGATTTATTTTGGCGTAACCTACAACTTTTTTATTTTCAAAAATTCTGAGAATTGAGGCGTTTTTGATGTGGCATGCGTCAAATATGTTTAGAGCGCAGGCAGGGCAAAAGACCCTTTATATGTATAGTTGTATAGGCTAGTTTAACCATAATATTTTACCATTATTTATCTAGCAACTGTGCAAAAATTAGCTCGTTATTTTTAAATTACAAACCACCATGAATTTGACATGTTGAGGGTGTAGGTCTCGCTAAATGCCACAATATTTTTGTAGGTCAATATATTTTCTAATGTTTGCATTATAAAATCTTATAAGTCGAGTAAAAAACGAGAAGGGTTATTCTTTTAATTGCTTATATATCGCTAAATGGATATGTTTGACGCATACCACATCAAGACCGCAACAATTCTCAAAATTTTCAACAGAGGTAATTAAAATGTCCTGTTTCAGGAAGTATTTTTTAATTTAAAATTTAAAGCCGGCATCGATGCCTAATATGATTGGTTCCTTAAAAGAAGTCAAAAGGTGGTACTGCGAAAAAGTTCATGTTTGCAATTACTTTTATTTATACACAACTCTAGTTTTTAAAGAACGCGATCATGGATTTAAAGTTTAAAATGTTTGAACTTCCTGCTAATTGGCGAGACTTTTTGGATAAAAATAAAATAAAATAAATAAAAAATAGATTTTTTTTGAATAAGACTCCACAGGACCAAATATTTATGACTATTTCGTATATTAAAGGAACTTCAGAAAAGATCCGCAGAATAGCAAATAGGTATAATATTAAAACAGCATTTAAATCCCAAACTCTGAAAAGTATTCTTACTAAGACGAGACCGGACAACAATGTTTCAAAAAATGACTGTATCTTACAAATTCTTTGTGAATGTGGTGAAGTATACATCGGGGAAACAAAAAGAACATTTGAACTTAGAGTTAAAAAACACAAAAACATACGGAACGAGGTGAAACGTCGCAATCAGGGATTGCCGAACACGCATGGTCAAAACAACACCGCATGCAATGATCGGGAGCAAAAAATATTCATAAAGAAACCCACTGGAAGAAAAGAAAATTTAAAGAAGCTGTAATACTTGCAAACAACCAAAATGTATTTAGCAAACCTAGTGTCGACATTCCGAATATCTGGCTGCCGTTGCTGAACCGTGAAAAGTCTGTCAAGCTTTGGTGAACAACGGATAGTATATTAGGTCGTAGCTTTTAAGAATGGTTTTTAGTTATCACTTGAAAACGGTTGGAGATACATCACTAACCGAAACGTTGTGTATCAATTAATAAATAAAGACAATGGAAGTCCAAGATTTAAGTGGTATTGAAATCTTTTAATATTGTTTGAGTCAAGAATTCTTAAACAAGAATTTTTTACCTTTGGCAAGTTGATATCATTTACTGTGGAGTATTTGTTTTTCATTGTGTTTTTATTTATTATTGAAAAACAAGCAGCGTTCATTCTCATTATTTTTCTTTCTTTGAAGTAAAAGCTTTCTAATTTCTTGTTAGGAAATTAGTAACTCCAGTTGGCTTTGGTATTTTTCGGTATACTTTTTGCAAATTTAAGATACATCTTTGACCTGGAGCGCTAGTCTGGTGAGTCACTGTTAGTAGGGAGAGGGTCCTTTTATTTTCTAAATATCTTTATTAGGTGTCTTCTGATTGTGTCTCGTAGAAATCCAATTCACAAAACGGTAGCTTTGCACCTAATTAACCAAGTTTCTCTGCTATTTGGTTGTTTAACGGTTTCTCGCATTTAGACACCAACATCTAAAAAACTATATGTTAGCAGTCAGTTAATTGTCGGCATATCCAGGAGTCATAAGAATGAAGCTAGAGCCTTTAAACTAGTCCACTGATAGTTTTGTAAAGAGAATAAGACTCTTGATCCTAGCGAGTATTCTTTGACACAATGGGAAAAATTAAAAGCAGTGTAAAAGATGCTAAAAAGTTCTTGCTTCACTTTTTAAGATTTTTTATATTAAATCCATCGGTCCCGCTTTAAATTTTAAAATTAAAAAATACGTTCTTTGACACTATGGGGAAAATTAAAAGAAGACTAGAATAAGGAGGTTTCCTCCAAGTCAATCTAATATTTTTACCGGTTTCAACACAAGGAGTTTAAATAGTGGGGACAAATTGAGGATGATAATACTGATAAGTCTTGGGCAATATTCGAGGGCATAAAAGTTACACAGACATGTGAATGTAGATAGATTAGCTAAGGAAGGCTCATAAAAGGATATGGTGAGGTCAGAACCACTCAAGATTTTAAGTAGTCTTTCTAGAACATTAGTCAAAAAGTAGATAGATCAAGAAACCCATTGCTAGTGGTCACTAATACCAGATCAATAGCAGGCGAAAAAATTACTAATTACTTTTCGCTGACAAAATCTCTTAACCAGAACCAGAAGGAAATAAGGATTGTCGTAGATAAGCTTATTTAATATTGTACGCTAAATAATAACATAGGAAGAATAAGTCTGACAGAAGATTACCTATGCAAGTTTTATCAGAAGAAGGAATAAACTAAGCATGTATGGTGCCATTGTAAGGCGCTATGTGGGCTTAATTTTATATGGTTTAGCAAGAAAAAACCAAAATCAATAAGGTACTTGGAACAGTTTGTGTCCTGTTACGAAATCTACTTAAAAAGACCGGCCTTGACATGGCACATTGGTAGAAGTTTTTCTGAGCAGTTACCAAATTATATTCTTTTATACTTCATAGTTCTGCCATTCCAACTTACATGATTCGCAAAATTGGTACGAGTTAAAAAGAATATTATTTAACTATTAAGTTATTATCTCTAAAAGAACAATTTTGTAAGCGTTTAAATCTTTCTTGAAAGTGAGCCAAACTATAATGTGCCCCCGTAAAATAATTAACATACGAGCGAGCGGTGAACGCGCATCAAAGAGCGTCTGGAGTTATAGCAATAATTGATGCTGAAATTAAAGGGAACGGAGTATAAGACAGAATTATAAAGAGCAGGCAAAGAAAATGCTTAGAAAGTAGGAGCTGTTGGTTAAAATAATTATGAAGTGATGTAGATAGAAATTTTGTTTTTTAGTTTTTATATTTACGTTATTTACCAAAATATTTTGACGCGCGCATGAAATTGTGCTTTTATGTTAATGTTCTATTATCGTAATTTATTTTAAGAATAAAAACTTTGATCTCAGATACAAATGTACACGTCGAGAGGAATGCTCACCTTACAATTTTTAAAAAATGAGACCACTTCTGTCCGATTCCCGGGGTATAACGAACTAAGCCAGCTTAGCCCTATTGACCCCTTTGAACTTGTAGATCGCCTGCAACAAAAAATAAAAAAAAACAAAAAAATCAGTAACACTAATCTACGTTTTGGTGGCAAGACGGCCACCGTTGTCAAAATCAAATGTAAAAAATATATAAATTTAAACCAAATGTTTAAGAAAATTTTGTATTAATAAGTTGGGAGATTCTGAAAGCTGCTTTTAGATATATGACGTTCTGTCAAAAAATTTAAAAAGCTGTCAGTAAAATTTATAACTATAAACAAACAAAAGTTTATTCATTTACCTGCTAGTAATAAAAATATAGGTTTTTAAAAATTCAAATTGTTCGTCAAAAACCTATTGTTATTTATTATGTATAAATACTAATACTTTGAAGATAATTTAGAATTAATTTATAGCATAAAACCATTATATTATCTTTTCTTCCTATAATATCATATAGTTTAATATTATTATCTGTTATTATCATAGTTTTGTTTTATTCTGCTTTGGCGAAAAGATTTATGATCTTATGTAACAATAAAGCAATATTATTATTATTATTATTATTATTATTAATTTGTTTCAAGGTTACTACCATAAAGGTAATATTTTTCCCTGTCAATTAATCTATCAGTACTGTTTAATTTATGATACTTTACAAAAAGGATTAAAAATTGAAATAAAATTTGGGGTATTCTATTTAAAAAAATATATATTTTTTAAACTGATGTTTTGAATGCCACTGTAAACTATTTCTTGTCAGAGCATCCTAGATTACATGTACAATAATTAAAGTTAAATTTTCATTGTTTGAATAGAGAGGTTTTGAGAAATAAAAAAATATATAAAAATTAATGCAACTACATATTTAAACGTGATTTTTAATTCCGAACAACTTTTTATAATAACAATTTTTGATACTGTTAAATATAAAGGTACTTTACGCCACTACTACTACAAAATTACGACTAAAATTTATATTTTTTGACTTCCTTCGTATAGGATTGAAAAAAAAATATTTAATGATTGTAGTTTAGTTTTTTTGAGCATGCAGGACTTTTTATTAGGAATAACTTTTTCGTAAAATTAATAATAAAAAAGTTTCCAATATGTGGCCAGCTCAAATAGACGCACTGTATACAGGGTGCCACAGATTCGAGTGCATGCATGGAGATCTCGGAAACCGTAAGAGATACAAAGTCGGTTAAATTATGACAAAGTTGTGTATTTGCGTAACTAACTATGTCCACTTTAGAAAGTTGCAAAATTCTCGAGTAACTTCCGGAGATATCCGGAAAAAAAAACGGAAATTTACCGATTTCGTTTTTATTTTTTTCTGGCGTTATTTAAAGAGATATGGAAAAACAAAAGACACTTTCTTATGGCCACTTTTTAAGCTCTACAAAACAGCGTTGAGAGATTTTCCTTACGACGTTTCGTTTTCGTTAAACCATCATCAACTTTATTTTTTAAATACGGCACTTAATTGTTTATTGCATTTTTTTGAAGCAGTTATAATCCCAATTATAATGATGTATAACACTTAATGTTTTTCTGTTAAATAAACATATTTTCCATAAGAGACAATGAGTTAGACAAGAAACGCATATCATTTCTTATAGGGGCGTTCCATATTTTTTAATAAATATTAAGTGTTATACATTTTTGTAATTGGGATAATAAGGGGCTTAAAAAAATTAAATAAAAAACCCAGGTCTGTATTTAAAAAAATAAAGTTGATGATTATTTAACAAAAACGAAACGTCGTACGGAAAATCTCTCAACTCTGTTTTGTAGAGCTTAAAAAGTGGCTTTGAGAAAGTGCCTTTTGTTTTTCCATACCTCTTTAAATAACGTCAGAAAAAAATAAAAACAAATTGGTAAATATCCGTTTTTTCCGGATATCTCCGAAAATACTCGGAATTTTGCAACTTTCTAAAGTGGACATGGTTAGATTACGCAGATACACAACTTTGCCATAATTTAACCGACTTTGTATCTCTTACGGTTTCCGAGATCCCCATGCATGCACTCGAATCTGTTGCACCCTGTATATATTAAATTATACAATTCTTTATAAGAAAATCCTATTTTTTATATTTCAAGATAAAATTAAATAAAAGACAAGGTCTTCAACCCTAAGGGTAAAACTTGGTAAAGCACAAGCGAAAGAAATAATAATAAAACCTTGGAATGTACAAGGTATATTCTTACCCTATAATTTTAATTTCGTAAATCATATTGACCAGTGACCCACATTTCCCAAGGGTCTTTCCAAGCACGGTTTAATTAAAGTTATCCTATCATAACTTTATCAAATCAATACTGTCCGTATTATACCCACCTTGGTTAAAGCTTCCAAACTAAGTAGTTCATGTAATAGTTATTGGATAAATAGCTATTATGGGTCCCTGTTATGCAGGGTAATTTGAATATATGTCAAAGCTTATTAAAATTTAATTTTTAGGAATCTAACCCTGTATTTATGTTACTTATCAACCATATACTTTAAAATTAATTAGTAAACAGGTTTGGTACTAATAAATAAATTCATGCTTCTAGCAAAACGATTTAAATATTCTCAGGCTAAGTATATATTAGTGTGATCAAAAACTAAGGTGAATTTTGTTATGAAATGAAAAATATTTATTTATTCTTCCAAATCTATTTCGTCCCCATCAAAATAATCCTCCTCCCATAAAAATGCAGTTATGCCAACGTTTCTTCTAGTCTTCCATGCATGCCAAATTGTCGTCTTCAGGTATGGCCTTCAATGCACGTAGCGATTCACGGTGAATATCTTCAAATTTAAAGGGTGTCCTCGAAGTGGTCTTTTGAGTTTTGTGAACAGCCAGAGGTCACACGGCGCTAAATCAGGCGAATACGTCGGCTGAGCAGCGATATAAGTGAAGTTTTTGGCCAAAAAATCTCAAATAACCAATGCAGTGTGAAATGGTGCATTATCGTGATGCAAAAACCAAGAGTTGTCTCGCTACAATACCGGCCGTTTCTTGCGAGTAGCTTTCGCAAACAACGCATTACATTCAAATAATACTCCGTGTTAACTGTTTGGCCGGGTGGAAGGGATTTATGGTGCACTACACTACGATAATCGAAGAAAACACTTAACATGACCTTGATTTTTGAACGACTGCATTGATTTTCGTAGCCGTAGATCATCTTTTGCATGGTATTCACTCGATTGGTCGGTCGTTTCCGGGTCGTATGCATAGATCTAAATTTTATCACCCGTAATAATGCGTTTTATAACATCCTGATAATTGGCAGTCATCTCTGTATAGGCTTCTTTGTGTCATTATTTTTCCATGAAATTGAGAAATTTTGCACCAAACGTGATTTCACTTTTTTGAGACCCAAATGATCCTTTAAAATCGCTTGAATCGATCCATATGATATATTTACTATGTCCACAAAGTCTCTAATAGATAATTGTCGGTTTTTAAGAACTAAATTCTTCACTTTCTTGATGCGTTGCTCGTCAATTGATGTTGATGGTCGTCCAGAGCGTTCCAAATCAGCAACATGTTCTTGGCCCTCTTTAAAGTCCTTATACCACTTATACACATTTTTTTGCGACATGGTATCAACGTCGAATGCTTTTGGTAGCATTCTGAACATTTCGGCACAAGAAATGTTATTCCGCAAGCAAAATTTATCGCACTTCGTTGCTCAACAAAATCATACATTATAAAAATCGCCAAATCAACTTTTCTTTGTTCGAAAAACCAAGCGTAAACTTAATACCAATGATGTCAGATACGTCATTTTTACCAGATGTTACTAGTAGTGGTACTAATTTAAAAATAAAACAATTTGCTCGAATCGGCATGCGCGGAAAGTTTAAATGAAATATTCACCTTAGTTTTTGATCACAGTAGTATTTAAATAAAATTGTGCGTATGGTCGAAATTTTAATCTTTACGATTCAAGTATAATTTTCAATCTGTATGCTGTTTTTAACATAAAATCAACTGTCATTTAAATTTTTTTTAAACAAACCTTGTAGTGGGGAGAAAGAAATAACACTATCGCGCTGTTTTTAGATATTACGAAAAAAACGACACAAAATTAAATCAAATCGAATCTACTTTTTATTTCGACTTGCGGTAAAATCACTAAGTTTGATCAACTTTGTATAATGTAGAATTAATTTTTCTACTCAAAAGTAATATACAGGACCTCCCTAAATTACCTCCAAAATTAAACTTTCTACAAATCTCAGCAACGTAGTAATAAAAATTTAATTGGGAGTTTGAAGAAAAATTGGTTAATAAGACGAAAACTACTAGAGATTGGTATAGAAAAGTATTATACGAAAATAATAAGAAAAAATAGCGGAGCAAAAAATGCAATAATATAGAGGGTGTCTCATGTAAAATATCATACTTCCTACTACTTTTTGGTATAAGCGGCAACGTCGCCTTGTGGAAAATATTTTAGATTGATAGAGCAAGGCCAATTACCCATGTTGCCAAATGTTTAAAAAAATTCCTATGTCCTACGCCTAAGGCACCATCGACCATGAATCACCCTGTATAAAAAAATATTATTTTATAATTTTGACCTTTTTTAAGTCGATTTAGTAATCAACTTTTGGTTTGTGGTATAACGTGCTATTGATATGTTTTTATAGCTCCTTTTATATCAAACGCATTCTAAATTGAAAAATAAAGGTAGTTTTCTTCCATGTTATGTTTATTAACTGACACATTTCTCGTATACGTTAGGATATATTTTAATCTTGATTAGTGTTTGAGAATTCGCAAAGACAACAAGAACATATTTTTTGAGAAAAGTTTGAAAAAGTTTTTTCTATAAATTACATATTAAAGCTGTTACTATACAGGGTGATTCATGAAGAAATGTCAATACTTCAGGTACGTAGTCAGGGTCCAAAAATAAACATAAAAGTCTATACAAATATGGGTTCGCAAGGCCTTCGTTTCCGAGATACAGGGTGTTCACTACAGAGCTGACATGTGCTTAGAAGTAAATGGTGGAATTCTTAAAAATTATAAAGCCCAGCTTATGTTTTGCCTAACATAATTTAAGAACAATAATTTTATTGATAATTAAAATACATATTGTTTAATTATACATTTTGTTTTTTTTTAATTTTGCTATAATAAAATCAGAAGCTTCGTAACTTTTTTTAAATCCAAATATCTCGAAAACGGTTGCTCAAATCAACTTTTAACAAGTATACCTTTTTGACGTAAAAATGACAAAACAATTATTTAATTTACTTAAAAATGTAATACAGGGCCGTAATAAAAAGTTGTAATTGTTCAAAATAGTAAAAAGTCGTGTAGGTGGCTCGCCCTACAAGTAAGAGCCATAATAAAATTAGATTCGAATCCGTCATACCAAAAAACCCCGGATACGAATTTTTACTTCAATATTTACATTACCATAGATTTTATTTAAAAAATAGAAAAGTTAAATAAAAATTTTAACACCCTGTATTTTGAAAACGAAGGCCTTGCGGACCCATATTTGTAGAGGCTTCTTAAGTTTATTTTTGGATCCTGACTACGTACCTGAAGTATTGACATTTTCTCATGAATCACCCTGTATATGCAGTATAGTGTAAAACTGTAGTACTTATTTGTTTATTACTCATTAGCAATTAGACAACGGGGTTTTTATTAAAAAGCGCCTATAACTCCCAAAAAGTAATTTAATAAAATGTAAAACCACAAAACCTGTTGTGAATAGGTGTTGTCTTTTTCCACAGTTCTACTTAATCATAGTTTTTATTTCGTTTTTGTCATGAAGAAAGGCTTTTTAAAAATGTATGAAGCATAAAAACACTTATAGTTTTAACAAAGAATTTTTTAAATAAATAATCCTTTCAAACATTTATTATAAAGTTTCTACCGGCACATGAGTCTAATAGACCATATTCTTTGCGCTCAAAAACACACGTAGCATGCATGTAAGTGCCTACCACTTAACATAAAAATGATTTCGTGTATCATACACAACAGGTATAATCACAGACCTGCTCCGAAAACTTTATACAAGGGTAGTTTAGTGTAAAGGGGGTTGTCAACCACTTATTAGGTTGGAGCCAGCCGTAGTGGAACCTTGGATAATTGCTTTAAAGCGTTGTCTTAGGAGATGGGGAAAATCGGTTAATGGTAGTAAATTGATAAGTGCAACTTAGAACGTAAATTAATTTTCTAAAGCCTTTTGATTAATTTTCTTTAGCTAAGAAATTTGATTAAAATATACAAAAGAACAAATTATTATGTATTACAAAATAATAATATTAAATATCGCACCTGCGCCATGTGTTTATTTTCTTCCTGACCCCAAATCACTTAATGAAATAATATTAATTAATTCTTTCTTGATGTAACATATTTTATTAATTAAACTTTTTCAACATAAAAAACACAATTTTATAAGAAAATAGTTCTTTTCTTCAGCAATAGAATTAGTGGTAATTGTATAGGGAGAGAATATTGCCATGAGGAGTGTGTAAAAACGATTATTCTTGAACTAACTGTAAATTATCATTTTCTTGTGGAGAATATTATTTTGGTAATCTCTTGGAACTGACAGCTTACCAAATTTTTATTTTTTTGTCACTGATCCGTCTACACAACCTTTTGCGGCAGCTGTAGGCTTTTACCCTTCGTGCCTTTGAAAGTTGTAATATCTTCATCCGCATCAGCAAGACGACTTGCAAAACAATGGCCAGTATACAGGTCAGGATTTGGTTACTAAATTTATTGGTATTTTGCCAAATTTATTAGCACCTACCGAATAATTTAAAAAGAAAAAAGAGGTAATCCACTTTATTCAAAGGTCTTAAGGAAGCGTATATTTAAAAAATATCATAAAATTCTCCACGTATAGTGAATGCCCTTTGATGTTTCGTTTTGGTATCGAATATTTTAATAAAAGTGCAGATTCTAGGTTTACTAGATATCGGTAAGTAGTTGTTAAAGCCAGTTTTGTATGCCATGGCAAGCGTCAGAAATTTTGCAAAGAAATTGGTGAATCTGTTCAGCCGTCAAAGTTTTCTCTTTAATAGAAAACCACGAACATACGTTTAGATAATATATTTCAATTTTAATTTCATTTATTTCAATTTTAATTTACATGTCCACATAAATCAAGATTTCCAAATGGTACAAAAAAACATAAAAACAAAAAAATATTTTACATGTCATTTAAATAAAATAACAAATATATACAATTTAAAATTGAAAACAACCAGCTACTGCTCTCCTGAAACTAACTAAACTCCCAAAAAATAATTCAGTCTCGGGATAATTGTCATTATAATTTTTTAATAGTCGATCAACAAAGCTATTTAGTCCATAATTAGTTTGGTGTCTATTTTCATAAAAAAGTTACCGAGCTCAAGCGTCTTTAGTCGGAATTCGAAAATTAATAGATTCAACTAAACGCTTACAATTAATCATGTTGTTCAACAATTTGTACAGGAAAATCGCCATTGCATCCTACCTGCCTTTTTTTTAATGATTTTAATCGTAACAGCTGGATTCCAGTTGAATAAGGCACGTTCTTGTAAGGAAAACTATGCTTGTACAATTAAAACTTAGCAAATT
Source organism: Listronotus oregonensis (assembly GCA_019359885.1). Taxonomy (NCBI): domain Eukaryota; kingdom Metazoa; phylum Arthropoda; class Insecta; order Coleoptera; family Curculionidae; genus Listronotus; species Listronotus oregonensis. Next base: position 32,998 of record JAHBCN010005783.1, on the reverse strand, counting down.
TATTTTGTACATGTTCAATCCTTTGTTGATGACTAACATATGAAGGACCATATTACACTTTCGTACTCTAAAAACGATCGGACTAAACTATTATACAAACAAGAAATTGCCCTAGCGTCATAAATATTTCATACATCCGATATGATTTTAAATAATACTGTCAATGTGTGTGTCAAAGATAACCCCTAGATCGTTAGTATATGACACTTTTGTTAATTCAGTATTGTTAATTCTGTATTTTAATGCGACAGGACCTTTACATTTAAAAAATCTTATTACTTTTTGTTTATTAATATTTAATGACAAATAATTATCTCTACACCATTTATCAAGTCTATCTAAATCTTTCTACACATCAGTACAATCACTTACACTACGCACACGGTACAATATTTTTAAATCGTCAGTGTATAGCAAAAATCGACATGTTTTAAAGGTTAATGCAACAAAGTTAAAATACAACAAGAAAACGATAGTCTTGTGGAACTCCCGATGTAACACTAATGTTCCTAAACACAGCACCAGCCAGTCGCACACACTGAACTTTATTTTCCAAGTATGAAGTAATCCATTTCAGGTAGTGTCCACTTACTCCAATTACTTCCAGCTTTTTTAGAAGGCGTTTGTGGAATATAGAGTCAAAAGCCTTAGAAACATCGGTTTATATTGCATCCACTTGGTAACCCCCTTCAATACTTGCGTCTAGTTATCTGTGATATGATTAATATTAAGCGCAGTTCGCAACATTGAGTACTGTACTCATAAAAAACTTGGTTTCGTGTTTTCTGAAATCTTGCGCACATATGCTTATAAAATATTTTCAGAAAACCGAATATTTTACCCCTTTTTTGATATTAGTTTATTCAATATTTGTAACACATGTTGTATCTTGTATGAGATTAAATCTAAATATACCTTTAGTATCTATAGAAAAAGCGACAAAATTCGCGAAATTATCGCTGCTATAATCCATCTCCATTTTTCTTCTGCTTTCTTGCTTTTTGCGCACACATTATTACATTTTTTGTTAAAAATATGCAATTTGAGCAATTGTTTATCGACAAAAGACTGGCAAACATAACACACTACTGTTTCTTTGAAAGTGTTAGACAATGTAATGGTTTCAATAACACTTAAATCTTGGACTTCCATTGTCTTTATTTGTTAATTGTTACACAACATTTCGGTTAGTGATGTATCTCCAACCGTTTTCAAGTGATAACTCTGAGTTATCACTTGAAAACGGTTGGAGATACATCACTTACCGAAACGTTGTGTAACAATTAACAAATAAAGACAGGTGGACGTCCAAGATTTTAGTTTTATTGAAACAAGACTACTGGTTTATAATTAGCATCTGTATGCCATGACTTATTTTGTATTACTATTTTATTAATATTTTTTTTATTGAATATGCCCTTATATTTTTTAATAATTAAAAGAAAACTCTAACTGTTTACCAATACACCCTGAGGGACATTTTGATTCTTGTGTTACAGTCTTTTTATTCGTAAAACCAGATAATGTAACGAGTTGTTAAGTGTAGCTTGAGTGAGCGCAAACACAGAGTTTTAGGGGCACACCAAGGGTCTGTAAAACGACAGGAAGCAAGACCAGCCGCCTTAGCTTATTGGTTTTAAAAAATCGTTTCTTCACTGTCAGATCCATTAATTTAAAGAACAGAGGATGACAGTTAAAATGCAAGTCTCTATTGGGCTGTTTTTGTGCCGACCACACTGGGTATTACTCTCGCGTGGCACAGAGAATCATTTTAATGTGAAATTTAATTATCTTTTGTGATCAGCCCTTATTCTGTTTAAGGATACATGTTGGTTAGCCCAGAGTCAGAAGGCGACACGTTATAGGAATGTTTACCACACTGATGAAGTAATAGTGTAGGGATCCACTTAAATGTTCATCAGATGTAACAGGTACATTGATAAGCCAAAACAATTGTAAATTGTGTTTGTTATAAAATTAATCATTTGTCATGGCCTCAAAGATATCCCGATTTAACCCCAATCAAACCTATGTGGGGTATATTATTGACTAATAATTTATAATAGTGTTCTCAAACACTTGTCGTAATTTGACATGATCTTCAGAATTAAGCCCTAAAAAAATATCGATCACGTAATTAGATCGGTAAGCAGGTTATTTCTACCATAATAACAAAATTAGGTGTTAAGATTTTTATATAAAATAGAAAACACATTTATAACTCTAACTAATATAAAATTGAAGAAGGTACAGTAGAAAATAATGACTGATTCTTAAAAAACTAACTTTATTTAGTGGCATTTTTATTCACTCTTTCGTATCATACTATAAAGCAGGTAATAAAACAGTAAATTACATCGTGGTTACCAAGTCCCTGTGACTTCTAATAACCTCGTATTAAAAGGAGCCAAGTCTCAATGCATATTTTAGGACCCTTACAGACGTGAGGGCTTGCGTGCCAGTTAAGGGATGCAATTTGCAAGAGGGATGAAAAGAACAGCACAAAATTGAAAAGAAGCCCTATTACGGTATAAATTCGTGATGAAGCGCAAACAAGTTGTTTGGGATAACACGTATAAAAAAAGATAAAAGTTTTTTAGTAAGGTTTACCCTTTAAAAATGTTAATTTTCTGCACCAAAATTTTTAATAAAGAAAAAACCCAGTTATATGATTCTTAAAAACCCAGAGAAAACCTTTAGTTATTGCGATTATGGAGGGCCCAAATTTAAAATATTTTGGCTTAACTATTATAAAAATACATTTGTGCAGGTTATATTCAAGAAAGTTTTTCTTAGTTTCCTTGAACGTGTTAGAGAATGTTATGGTTTCAATACCACTTGGACTTCCATTGTCTTTATTTGTTAATTGATACACAACGTTTCGGTTAGTGATGTATCTCCAAACGTTAATTAGAGTAATTGCCGAACACGCTTGGTCAAAACAACACCGCATACAATGGTCGGAAGCAAAAATTATTTATAAAGAAATCCACTAAAAGAAATAAAAATTTAAAGAAGCCGTTATAATTGTAAACAACCAAAATGTATTTACCAAACCTAGTATCGATATTCCAAATATTTGGCACCCGTTGCTGAACCATGAAAAATCGTTAAGCTTCGGTGAACAACGGATTTTAAATTCGTCGTAGCTTTTAAGAATAGTTTTTAGTTATTACTTGAAAACGGTTGGACATACATCACTAACCGAAACGTTGTGTATCAAGTAACAAATAAAGACAACGAAAGTCTAAGATTTTTGTTTTATTAAAGTTTTTCTTCTTATTATGGTTCTTTATTACTTTTTTTGGAAGTTTTTAAGGTAATAGAAAAATTTAATAATTTCAAATTTGCAATAAAATTAAAACTATACCAAAAATGCATAGCAGACAGTACGGATTCCGTCACAAAAGATTTATAGATGATAGTAGACCTTCTTCCTTATAACTGGAACAAGTTCCTCGAAATCATCGGACTTTTCATATCTAACTAGTTGTTCAATACGTTTTTTTTTTTATTTCATAAGACATGACGCTATTAGGTTCATCGTTTTTCTAATAATGATACCTACTTTTTCTTAATAAACATTTATAAGGCTTTACGTAGATATATTAGTTTATTCGTATATTTATAGCTGTAAGTTTTTGTGTCACAGTTCTTTTTAATAGTCAAAAGAACTAAATATCATGCAGAGATAAAAATTCCTATTTTGGGTAGATGTAACTTCCTCAGCAACATTTAGAGCGTTTTTAAAAAGGGTACAAATTATGGATCGTTTCATCATTATGAGTAACACTTGAGTTAACCAACATGACCCTAAATTAAAACAGGAGGCTAGGAAGGCCTTAGACCCTAGTAGTTCAGCTCCGAAGTGAGGAGGGTCAGAAATTGGCTAAGAAAGTCTTAACAACAGTTTTTAGGATGCAAGAGGAATTTACTACAAAATGGCAAAATAACAAATTAAGATTATAATTGTAACCTTAAGAACCAGGTGGATGAAACATAAATTTCTTAGTCGATTTATTCATTTTAGTCACCATTTATTTCAAAGTAAAAATTCCATTTTCATTGTGAAAAATGAGTCATGTAAATTAAAATCATATAAAGTCACAATTTAAATTTAAAGCTGTCTTGAATTGCAATAATAAGATATAAAAAATAATGAATCCACTCTTAAAATTGAGAGTATATAAACTCTTGTTTTGTAATATAAGCTTCACTATTTTAGCAACGAATTCTTTTAGTTAAAACCGCCTTTATCTCATTTTAAAATTTCAAGATCTCATTCCAAGAACTTCTTGATTTTAGTAATATACTATGTCAATACCAGAAATAGGTGCAACAAACATCTATACTGGTATATGTGAAATAGAAAAAGATAGGACATAGTTAGCCGCTGCGGTGATGTCCGTGACGTTTGTGTCTCGTTTCGCGTCTAGTGGTTAGTTGTGGTTAGTTTACTACTACTATCGATACGACCTTGTGTGAAAATTTAAAATGTAAATCGGGAATTTGATGCTGGTAAGTATTTTTCATTATTAAAATATTATTTAAACCTCTTTGCTTTGGGACTATACCTACTTAATATAGTGAAATAAAACTAAAACAACTTTAAACTCCTCAAAATTGATAAAAATCTACCAAAACGTTTGAATAATTTGTACTGTCTGGCCATTATCAATAGATGCCTATCTATTGACATGAACCCGCCAACGACGTCGACTTATTAGATAAATTAGATTAGCACCAAGGTAATTAATAATTCAATGAGTTTTTAAGAGATATTGGAGACATTGGACTTTTTTAAAAGCATTTAGGAAAATTATGTTAAATATAGAAGCATTTTTTACATTTTTAGAATATTTTTATACAGGGTGTCTGTGAAAGGTCTTTGCTAAAACGCTAGCACATATTCCTAAATCGAAAAGAACTTTTAGAGACACCCTATATATAATTCGCGGAAGATCAGTGGAAACCTTTATGACATAAATTGGTTAGGAAATTATAATTGGCCAGGCATGAGTTTTTTCATTTTTAAAGCTGGCAGATTTTAAAATATGAAAATAATGAAAGTGATAAAATTATTAAATTTGGTTGTCGGTACATACAGTCTGTTTTACTTTTACTTTAGGTAATTATGGAGATACTCATTTTAAAAGGGAAACCTCAACCATCAGTTAAGTTCAAGTTGGTTTTTGAGCTTAGTTTCGTCCTTCTAAACCGGCCCCATATTACATTTCACCATAAAAGACTGTTTGCCGCTTATTAAGATATTTTAAATTTAAAACTAAGAAATGTTTTTGTGTTAAATTTCCAAAGATTAGGATAACTTGAGTTTCTTAGCTTATATTTAGAAATTTTAGTATTGTTTTTTACTGCTCAAATAATATATATTTAAAAAAATAATAAACTGTTATAACTTTAAGCAAGTTTTTTTACTTTACTTCTAGGTACGTTTTTAGTGTAGCTACAGAATTCAAAAGTAACTATGAATTTTGGCCCCCAAATCTCTTTGGATCTGAAAAAATGTGTTTTTGAAATACGACAACGGCATTGTTCTGATTAACATTTCTTTGTGTATTTTGTTTTATGAGTCTGATGTTTAAATAAACTAAATGTTTTGGAAGCAGCAAATATTTGACAAAGATCTTGGACGTGAAATTAGAAAAAGTTCATATAAATATTGATACGAATGATTTTTATCCAGTGTGTTGAAAGTTTAAATAAAAATAATCTTTCATTTATATTACAAAATTGGCCAATTTTACATAAACCCGTTACGTTTAACTTAAACTTGCCAAGAGGTTTGCCAAGACTTATTTTTCCTGTATCTCAAAGCATTTCCGGACCCACATTTATATGTTTTTTTGTTTTCATATTTTAAATTCGAATTTAACGTCTAAAATAACCCATTGAAATATTTACTTTTCTTCCAAAACACACAGTATACCTATTTAATAATACAGACTCATGAAACAAAATATTGGAGGTGACAAAATAAAAAAATATTTTTTCAAATGAATTTAAATACCTAGTATCACAATAGAAAGAAATAGGGATTTAAAACTGAGATCCTAAATTACATGAAGTAAATAAATAAGGTATTAAAACACGCCCTTGTATGTTACACTGAAGAACAATTTCTTCAGTTTATGATGCAAAGTTCTTAAATTAAGAAACTTTGAGTCTTGTGATGTAGTAATTCTTACCAATTAAAAATATCAAGGTTTTTAAATGAAAAAATCAACACATTTTAAAACGAGAAACAGGTCTCTATATTGAGAGCATCAGTATTTTAAAAATAATGGTATGAAAGATTGTGATTAAAAATATTTTTTAAAATATGTAATTAGTTGTTTCATCTAAAATCTTGAATGTCTTTAAAGCAAAATCATTTTTTTTTTCGGATTATAAGGAAATAAAGAAATTGGTTTCTTCATTTGAGAAAATATTCTTTGCCACATATGAAAGTCAACATGCTCTCAAATGAGGCAAACGCGTTTACAATAAGATAATCTTTTTTTGATGTGTGTAAAAATTCTTAAGCAAATATCTGATTCAAAGAAAAAAAAATTGTTTATTAAGAATTACTCTCTCACCGAGCAACTACTGTTTTTTTTTACATTTAAAAAAAATAATGCGTGGGAAATGATTCTCACTTAAGGGATAGAATCTGTAAGTAAAAGATTACTGAAACAAGTAAGTGCATTAAAATTCGAAAAGATTATATTAAATAGTAAGGTCTATTTCGAATCATAAAGTTAAGTTTTCTTTTTTAAACGACTAAACTTATTTTTTTCCATTTCAACCCTACCCCTTGCATGTATACTTTAATTTGGTTATTACATTTCGCAAATTTAATTAAATAGTGTCATTACTTAATAAAATTAAAAATGTTTTTATTACACAATAAGTGTTAAAATATTATAAAATCCTATTATCATATATCTTTATTTTAAGTATATGTTGCATATTAAAACTAATGTTACCAGAAATTAATGATGCACGAAACATATATAGGGTGGCGCCTTTTTGATGGATTTTCACAGTATTAGGAAACCTACAAGATACATTTTCAAGTACAATTTTCAAAACAACTGCAACAGTAGAAATAGATCGCGGCTTACTTTATTCGTCTCGTAAGTAAGTATATGTAAGTAAAAAGCAAGTTGTGTTGAATTTTACGTTGAATTTTGTGGTGTGCTTAACCAATTTTTTTATCGGTTACAGTTTTAAAGATATAACGCAAAGTTGCTTTTTTTAATGAGACACTCTGTACAATATTCTACTTTTCATTTGAGAATAAAATTACTTTATTACTTATATCACCAGTTTATATTTATTAAAAAAAAAATCTGAAAGAAACAAAAGTGAAAGAAAGAAATGAAGAACCTGAACACAGTATTTAAATTTTACAGTCCTTATAATATTTTATTGTTATTTTTTATTATTTATTATAATTATTTATAATTTTATGATTTATTTATCATTTTTTAAATTAATTTCCTAATATATTTTTTAATAATTCATAGACAACTAGGTTTTTCTCTAAGCTTTTAAAATTATTAATGCTTGGTTGCCTTTTCTCGATATCCAGCGAATTACATCGGTAAAGCATTTGTCCTTTTTTCGTTTTCAATATAAAATTTTATATTATATATTTCAAAGATATCAAAATCATTTTACTTAAATCAAAATTGAAAAACACGAAAAGCTGGCAGTATATGATTTTTATTTATTTCTTAAATATTATACAAAATATTGCAGCGATCATTTATTTCTAAGTCAACTTCCATTACACTAAACAAAATACGTACTAGGCTAATTAAAATTAAGAATTGTAAAATAATATTTATTATTTTTATAAAAATACAGCGTGTGCAAAATTTAAATTAAGGTATTCCTTAATTTTTTTACAAAAACTAGTGTTCTAAAGAAATATAGATGTGTTGTAACGATAGTAAAAATAGGAAAAAAACAAAATATTAAACAAGTGATTCCAGAGGGCAAAGTATGGATCGGAAACAAATACCTTTTATTAAAATCATTTACAATTCCAGCCCCCACTGGCATCACCGAAATAACATACTTAAGAATTACAAATGTGATAAGCCGTTTAAAGCTTAATCACGCTGCTTTCCTAGCCACTTGCACAATGGGGCTAAAAGAAACCCCCCTTTATGTGTTTAATAAATTTATAGCTACTTAAATCATATTTTTTATAACTGTAAATAAACAATAATCACACCAATAACCCAATACATTTTCTCATACAAAAACAATTTTTCTTGCCATTATGGCTACCTGAAATTCTTAAAGTAGTGACACCGAGATATTCTTGTATTTATGTAATTATCTAAAATCTGTATGCAAACATTTAATATGATTACCCTAACCTTTGTATATTACCCAATTGTACTATCCTTTTTACCTGTGGTTTACCAAGTAATGTGCTTATCTGTAAAGTCGCCCTGATCGACCCCTGGGCGTGAAGTGTGACCCTGTCAATATATCCTATTGTCAGTATAAATGCATTTTCGTGGCTAAAGCACCCATTTGCAAGGCAAAAAAACATTTTCACTAGCAGATTAACTTTTAAGTTAAATTATAAAATATTAACGGATTTGTTAACCGTTAAATTTCTTTAAGTCCGTTAATCGTATAACAGCAGGCGGGTAGATGGAGTAAAAAAGTGCAAGAAAAAAAGGTTACGACAAGAAGCTGCCGAAAGTTCGAAGGACAGAGATAGTTTAAGTGGCGGAGGCAGAAACGCAAATAACAACGACGATGATAAGGAAGACTTTTTCAATTCTCTCACTCCAAAGAAAAACCTTAGAGTCAAAAGAGTTGGGCTTAAAATCTCGTTAAAATGTGGCTGGACATGAAATCAAAAGACTCGTTCAACGATGCGGCATTTCTCGGGGAACAGATATTCATAAATCTGTTTATAAAATATAATACTGCTATACCCTCAAGAGTTGCAGTCAAACGTCTTTTTTCCACGGACAAAGTTATTTTAACGCCCAAATGAGCTTCGCTTTCAGACGAGAACTTCAAAATATTAAAGTTCATAAAGGGCAATATCCACATTATAGCAGATGACTAAATTACACACCCTAACTATACACGTCTGTTTTTTGTATCTAACCTGTTAACTTCCAGAAACCAAGCCAACAGTTCTTATAAGTAGATGTTTTAAGGAACGATATTAAACATCATTTTTTGTTACGTGTTAACGGATTAACGATTAACGTTAACTTGCCTTGAATCGGTCCAGAGGTAACGCTTTAACATTTAACGAAGTTAACTTTTTTAGTAACGGATTAGCGTTTAACGAAGTTAATTATTTGATTAACGGTGCCCCGCTATGAGGGTAGGAATGAAATCGAACGTTTAAAAAAACAACACCGATGTCAGTTTTGTAAATTGTTTCAATATAGACCGTGACGTATCGGTGTTGTTCTTACAGCGTTCGATCTCTAAAAGTGAATAATTGCAGAAAAAAATAGGTGTTCTAACCTAACAATATATTAATTATTTTTGGAAATAAAAAGATAAGTACGTATATATAAGATTACACTATAAAGTTCTCAGTTACAGAAAAAAACGATACCTAAATCGGCATTACAGGTGGATTTCTAGTATGCATCTTTATTATCGTATAGTTAAAGTTGCCCAAGGCAGTCACAACAAAACACACGGGCTTGGATGATTAATGTTTCCGAGTTTTTAGCGAAATAATGGCGGACATAAAGCATTTTAATAGACAAGGAAACCGGCAATTTGCATTCGCTGTATGCCAGCTTGTATATTATATTTCTCTGTTATGTATGCATTGTTTTTATATGCTTGCATATCGTGATTTTGGTTCCTTCAAATCGCTTTTTCAGAGACGGACTGGCCTGTTTTACTCACCGTCATAACTTTATTATCATTCTAGATAAAGGTATGAGATTTGGTACGTAAATTTATGTAAGTATTCTAATTACTTGTAAAAAAATTAAAAAGTTATATCAAGTGGTTTCTGAGATATTTGATTTTAAAAATCGCCCATTTTACTAGTGACTTACTAGCTAACTAACTCACTTACTCACTCATTGCCTCACCAAAAGTATGGGGCACTTGCTGAGGGAGTAAAAACATAAAATTTGTTATTTAAGTGGGGTTGGGACCAAAATAAATATAGCTGAATATTTTTACTCGCCATGAAAGAGGGGCAGTAATATCGTATATTTAGGGGGTATTAGCAATCTGATTGAATCTGAGTTTCTGAGGTCATAATTTACTTAGAATTTAAAATGCAGACAAAATTTATTTCCATTTATTGAACTCAGAAAAAAGAAAAAAGATCCTATCAAAAACACTTATTTAAAATAAGGGCCAAGTTCCTATCCAAAAATATCGGTCCCTTAAGGTACTGAGATCTAAAATTAGACCTAGTTCTGTTCACATTCTATTTTAAGAGTCCATTCGCGCCGCGAAAATTAGATCCAATTTGAGGTTCGGGGCATAATGTTTTTCTCAAAAACGGTATAAGTCATCGATAATTTTCAAAAACTATATGAAAACCTACACTTAAATCTAGGCTTCTGCTGTAATGGTTTTTTAAATTTGGATTTAGTTTTTAATATTTCCTTGAGTGAAAGTCACCCTAAAATCGGTTATGTTTAGATACTATTTTTTCTTAACTCGATTCATATTTTAAAAATCCGTTACAGCAGAGGCATAAATTATTTCCTTACCTTTAAAATGGTGTGTAATTTATGTCATTTAAGTGAAAAATAGTTACCGATAAACGTTATTTCCTTTAGGCTTGCAATCGGAAACAACATAGCATCGATACATCGAATTTGCAAGAACCTAAATAAAATATAATATTTTAAATGCGGTTATACGAAAATTGTGGTAGTGGGAGTTTGTTAGTCTCCGCCCACCGTCTCCGCGTCCTTTCGCACGACCCCTAAGGTGTAGAGTAAATGCACTCTTAAATAATTTACATATCCAACACACCCTTCTTGCCTCTAGGATACATAACTGGGTATCTACATATTATGTGTGTTAAATAAAATCATTTTAAACGCACCTCTACGTATTGAAAGCAATGATGTGATCTATTTGAAATTAATATAGAAATCAAAATTCAAGGAAGGGACAAAATTTTAACCTCATTTTTAAAGCATTTTTTATTTGTTTATAAAAAATGACATTTAGCCTGCACCAGAGCAATTACTTTTAAAAAGTAGTTCAATTACAATTACCAATTACTCTTCTAAGAAGTAGTAAATTACGATTACCAATTGCTAGCATGTTTGTTAAAAGTATTTCAATTATTAATTAAAATTAAAAGTAATTAAAAATTTTAGCAATTACTTTATTTAAATTACCACATATATTAAACACGATACAATAAACAAATAAAATATTTATACTAATATGCATCATACGCGCACGTTACACTATTCAAACTACTTTCTCGGCAAGTTCAACATTAAATGACTCTAAAAAAAAAAATTTTTCCTACCCCAAATATTAATAGATTTTTTCACAAAAAAAAGTATAAAAACGGTGGCGGTGAGCATCAATCAAAAATACTAAATCGGCGCAGGGGCAGCGTTCGCCGGATTCAAAGCGGCCCGCCGAGTTTCAAGATGCTCTTTCTGGCTAGCCAAAACTCCGTCAGTTTTTCCATAAAGAAAGGTAATTGAATTTTTGTAGTAATTTAATTATTTATTAGGTAATTGAATTAATTTATAAGTAATTTAATTACTTTATAAGTAAACAAATTACAATTTTAAATCTGAAGCACTGGGTATTCTACTAATAACAATAAATACTATTTTTCCATAATGATTTATGCTTTAATAACTACAAATAGTAATAATGAACATTGAGCTTGTGTCTTGAAAAAATGCTTTAATGGATAAAGCTGTAGGTCAGTATTTAGAGGCCAAAACATTGAAAAATGAAGGGGCTTTTTAAGAAAACTTGGTGACAATGAAACGGTAAATCAATGTAATAAGGAATAATAATGACGCTTATTTGCAAATAAAAAAGGGACACGTAAAGGTTGAAGCATATTTTGTGTTCATTAAACTTTGAGAATAGGCTGTAACTTCACCAATTATTGATAAAATTTAATTTGTAAAAATATTTAGGTTATTAAAGTATTTGTAACAGGTTATTAAGTATACATTTTAAGTAATAACAAATCACATTATTTCAATAATACTTAAGTCTTGGAATTTTATTGTCTTTATTTGTTAATTGATACGCAACATTTCAGTAAGTGATGTAGGTATCTACAACCGTTTTCAAGTGATAACTAGAAACTATTCTTAAAAGCTACGGCATAAGTCGTAAAATTGTTTGTTGAATGACAAGTAAAAAACAATTTCCGCAGGTCGTTGTCTAGAATTATTTTCTTCAAGTTTTATTTATTTAAAAACCATTTTTTCTGTTTTTTATTTTTTTTTAGATACTTTTTTTAAAAATATGTGCTACACTCAAGGAAGTTTAAAGGTATATGGAAGCCCAATACTGTAGAACAAAATTGTCCAGGCGTGCAGGGCAGCGGGAATCGGGGGATTGGCCCCGCGGAGTTTGCGCAATGAATAGTATGTCAGAGCCGGACTTCCATAATTCTTTGTTACTATCTATAAAGTTGACATCATCAAATGTCAAATTCAAGCATTCACTTTTTTTTTTTAATTTTTGCACAAAATTGTTGGTTATTAAACGATACTACCATAGAATATTTAAAATTATTGTGTAATATTGGATTTTATATCATCTGATATAATATGAAAAGAATAGATGGCGCCACTTTACAGCCTTCTATTTAAATGGTCGATATTTTGGGAGTTTTGTATTTTTACCAAAAATCTTTGTAAATAAATAAAAACACGATTTTTAAAAAATAAATTTCAAACATTGTATGATAGTTTCATGTACTTATCACCAATTTTGTGATAAAAGAAGATCAAGTGTAAATGAGTTTAATCTAATCCTAAGATTGTGGTTGTACATTAAAAAGTGAAATTTTTTATAACTGCTCTTTAGGCATATACGTTTCACTAATAACAAACATTCATGAGACAGAATAACAGTGGTTAAAAATGTTTAGTAACCTTTGGTACCTAGGTATCCATCCATTGTAACAGTAACCGTTAAATATTATGTGTCTACAGTATGTCGAGTTTAAAAAGTTGATAATGTAAGTTTTAAAAATCAAATTTCTTTTTAAACAAATACAGAAAAAGCGAAAAGAAACTTTAACATAAAATTGTACTTCTTTTTATTCAATTAGAGGGACCTGTATATATTAAAATTTGCCTGGTCTGCCCAGTATTTAATAATTTTAACCCTTTATAAGAATGTACTAAATTATTAAAAGAAATAAAAGTACCTAAATGTAAACCTTATTTCTTTTTAATAATCCACAGAAATACAAAACATTGGAAACCATCCAAAAGATAGTTAAGATTGCCTTACTTTTCTCACTGCTATTTCCTATGCAATTTTCATTTTCCATTATTCATAATTGTATATTATTATTTATTGTTACCTAACGTTAGTCTCATGAAGCACCTATTAATATAAAAAATATACTAAATAAAATGCCGGGTATGTTACTTAGATTTCAAGAAAAATGTTTTGTTACATATTATAAGTAACAAACAATAACACAATATTATAGTCACAATTTAATAAACACTAATCACTAAAATAAGAAAGTTTTATCAATCCAAAAACTGCAACCACAAAATAATAAGAAACAACAATCGAAACTAATACGGCTCATAAATAAATGCCTAACTACACTGATTTATCAGTGTAAGTAGGCAACACATTAATATTCGTGGAATTTCTTTATTACGCAAATCGGCGGGGCCAACTCTGAAGTTATTTTCATACTGGGCTGGACATTTTTTGATCGAATGGGCCATAGCATTGGGCTTCCATACACCTTTAAACTTCCTTGGCTACACTTGATTTAACCTAAAATGTTGTTAATCTTATTTGTCTAAAGACATGTTTCCCTATTACTACGATTACCTTATTGCACAAGCACTTTTTATAAAGCATGCTAAAAACCACGAAAAATGTTTGTCAACTTTTTTGTATATTAAATAATGACGCTGGTCATTTTGGACAAAGAAGAAAGTTTATCTTTGCCCCTAGAAAATATTGGTTTAAACAGCCTTTAAAAACTCCCATTAGACTTGCTAACCATTTAGAGAACATGTAGGATCACGATGTAGAAAAAATAAATGTACTTAACAAGTAATAAAATACGTTTTTAGGCTTTAGGGTTTAAATACACAAACAATGCTAATAGGTGTTAATAAGTTAAAATATCTTTTGCTCCCGTAAGAGAAAGAGAATGTATTTTATTACTGAAATAAAAAAACAAAAGAAATGTTAATTAAATATTTGCTTTTGTTTCTTTTAAAAGAAACGTCTGCCGTCATTTTCCAGAAATTTTAAAGGCGTAAATAATGATGATTTTATGTACACATTAATTTTTCGGTAATTTAATTTTTAAATAGGCGTATCACTGAGAATTGAAAATAAATATTTTGAACAGTTTTATGTCACCTTTAATTTTTTTAAATTCAGAAATAATGTACAGTATTTTACACTTTTTGTAATTATAGCGTTTGTAATAGTCAATGTAACTTAGGACTAAGTGCTTGTTAATAATTGTAGGAACTATTTCGTACTTAACAGCAGTAGCTCTTAAGGTACCAAGCTTGGGTAAATTTTAGTGTAATTAGTTTTGGTTATTTTGTCGTTTGGATACGTCCATTTCTAACCTATAACCATTTTTTTTTTTTTTTTGCAGGTATTTTAAAAAATGGTAAAATAAGAGACTATACCAGTTTAATAATAAATAATATTAATTAAAACCATACAAAAATTAGAAAGGGACTTGAAGATTGACAATAATATTTTATCCACACAATTTTAAATATGGTCTAACAAAACAATAGTCTTCTGATGAAATAAAGGGAGCATTAGGGAATCTTGTTTCTCTTTTAGCACAATATAAAGGGGGTATACTTAATCCAAAACGAAACTTGGAGCTTTGAATATGACCCAAAATAAGCCAGGCTGTTTAAAGTAACTGACAAAAATGTTAGGGTTGTAGAAGAAGACAGACGTGTATATGGACAAACAGAAATTGGTTCTCAAAGTCTTAACCAGATCGAGAATGTTTTAAACAAAAAACATTTATTGTTATGATTACAAGACCGAGATTGCTTTAAAAAATTAATCAATAATATTAAGCCGTAATTCTAAAAATCAGCATTAATATTCGTCAGCAAAATAGTTCGTATAAAAAAATATACCGAGTGAGAGAAACCGAGTTGGAAAATCGCTCCATACTGGGTGTCACCAACATTAGAAATTTCCTCAGTGCCCTAATCCCAAGAAGGGAAATACTCGCTTTCAGTGTCGTATGGTAAAGTCTATGTATTAATTAAATTAAATATATATTTTTTTCTATTAGTTTATCCAGTGCCTTTGTGTGTTTGCTCCACTACACTCTATCTGGGCTACGTATAGACCTGGAGCCGAGAGGGTTTTTGCATGTATCATAGGCCCCACGCCAAAGCTTTGGGGGCTGATAGAGAACGTTATTCCTTACTCTGAATTCCTGGTATGGCATCCCCAAAGTGTAGCTTTTAGGAGGGGGGAATTTTTAAACATGTAATTAATATCCATACTCTTGGACCATAGGCCCCACTTTGATTCTTGTTTTATGTCGTCAAGGAGGTCGACAAAGTCCGCGAACTCAATGTTACTTTGAAATCCCGGTATGGCAACCCTAAAGTGTAGCATTTAGGAGGGGTAATTTTTAAATGTAATTAAATGTTTCTTGGATTTTTTATGTCGTCAAAAAGGTCGCCAAAGTCCGGGAACTCCAAAACGCCATAAATATGGTCATTAAGGTCCGCTACACTCGAAATGTGTAATTTTCCACCGGACATGGGGTCATGGGTTCACGTTTTTCGTTGTGATCAGTTAACACAACAGTAGAACAAAGATTTCAAAAGGGCCCTACCTAACATCGCCAAGTGACCGCCATAATGGGGCGTTCATTGCTAAAATGACATGTTCGCCCCATTATGGCGGCCACTTGGCGATATCCTAGAGGTATGGCGTTTTGAATTCTTTGTTCTACAGTTCATTGTTGACAAAGATCACGAAACAACAGCATGGGGCACATGGTCCATGTCTACAGTGGAAAAATTACACCTTTCGGTCAATATGGCGGACCTAAAGTGACGCCATAATGGTATGGCGTATTAGGTTCCCGGACTTTGGCGACCTTCTTGACGACATAAATCAAGAATCAAAGTAGGGCCTATGATCCATACCGGGAATTCAAAGTAAAGAATAACGTTGTCTACCCTCCTCCCGGCTCCAGGTCTAATGTTTGGTGATTATAGACACGAATTTACGTTACCACAGTTAACTTAATGGTAGAAGATGACGAAATATGGCTTTATTATTTTGTTTTTCCCACCGAATTCTGTGGAGTGGAGTAGATTAAGTATAGACATTGACGTTGGTTAAACAATTACGGTCGATCAAAAATCAAATGATTGCTGTTTTTTAACAGAGAAGGAATTATGGCATGCATATAGATACCAGTAAATAAAAGGTTAATATTGGTAGATTTTTTTTAACATTATTGTCTTTTTAAGACATTGATCTGGACAAGATTTTTGGTGCCCCAATCCAAAATAAGTCGAAAGCTCGAAGGTCCTCTGAAAGAAATATCTGCATTACGTTGCGTTTGCTTTTCAAATCAAGCTTAAAGACTGGTTTGGTAAATCGAATACTGAAATCAAGGGTACTATTGTCAGCAGAACTATGAATTGTGTTAGTCGAGAGGCATTAAAGTAATTTGTAATAACGAGAAATTTTTTCTCATAGACGCCAATGTATACAAAAAAAAAAAAAATCAGTAAGTTCGTCAAAACTTTTAAAGCGCCCTACATATTCCATGTCTATTATTCATACCTACTGACAGTTTTTCATGCCTATGATTTTGTTTTATGGCATATAATTCACGCCATTTTTCGCGGTCTCTTTCCTATTATCATGCAATGCAAAGTTGCCATACCTAATAAATTAAAAATCGTATCCAACAAATTTTGTTAAGACGTAAGGTGCAATATAATAAATAACGAAGTAAGTTTCTCGTGCATTAAGATTTATTTACGATTTCCGGATGCGTAATTGAGGCCACAAAAAGTCTGGTAATTGCACGCAAAGTGGCAGCTTTAATTTTTCTTTAATTTCTCGGAAAACAAACGGCCTAAGAGGTGCGCACGATATTTAGGAATTTTCATATTCCAGCTATTCACGCGATTGTTTTTAACTACATAGTTTGCATAGCCAGGTGTTGTGGCTAGTTGATATTTAATGTTCGGCATTCCTTTTTTTAAATTGACCCATTTTGTTTTCGTGTTGGGATATGTTACAAAAAAATCATTAAAAAGCCGGCTTATACAGCGTGTTCTAAAAAGTCTGCATTATAGAGGATATTTTTTATTATTACATTTAAACATTGCAAATAAAAAAGTGACTGCAAAAAAAAAGTTTTTTAAGCCTGTACATAAACGGGAACAAAGTCTACGCCATTGGGACCAAGGAAAAACATTTCCCCAACAAACAAAATTTTTTGCTTTTTTGTAAGAGAAAAAAATATTTTAAATTTACAAAATTTTTGTCCTAATTTTAATATTTCCAAAAAATAATGTATCAAAAATTTAAAAACTTAAATTTTTAACGACAGAAAAAACAAAAAGAGTTTGTTATAGCCCCAAATGTTATTAATTACCATGCCCTGGATTTTGGCCCTTGGGAACCCAAAAAAAAATTTTTATTTTTCAAAAGTTTTTTAAAATTTTTAAAGGTTAATTTTGATCAAAGGGTTTAAAACTACTGATTTAATTTTTTGGTAAGAATATTATGTTTTTAAATTTTTTGTTTGGGCCAAGGTATTTTTATAAAAAATAGTTGATTCTAAAAAAAATATTTCATAATTATTACTTCTTTGTAACTTACATGCGAACTTCGACATATTCTTTATGCAGTTTTTCTTGATTAGGTGCTTAAACCACAAAGATTTTTTTCTCCCCTGTAAAATTAACGATAAATAATTTTTGTTTTTATATCGACTCTCTAACTTGCTTTTATTTTTTATTTTAATTGAATATATTGCCTATTTTTTAAATTGTATTTTAAAATATCCAAACAGGGTTTCACTGTTTTTTGTAATTAGATAATATTTTATTTAAAAACCCTTTGAAGCTTGACACTTATATTAAGAAGTTTATTAGAAAAGAAATAAAATCAATTTTACAAATTTAGCTAAATAGGCTTTTAATAAGGTCCGGAAAATATCAAGGTATAATTTTAAAAAGAATGTCAAAGTGGCTTTATAATGACCGATAAACGTCTTATTTAAGCGATATAAAATGAGTTATGCAGTATAACTATTTTGCCATGTTTTTGCAAACTTGAATAATAATAGCAGGTTTTCGATTAATTTAAAATTATATGTTTTTTCTGGTTAAAAAGTTTAGCCCTACACGCCCCACGGGCCGGTATTTATATAATATATATATATATATATATATATATATATATATATATATATATATATATATATATATATATATATATATATATATATATATATACTTGAAAATTTATTTTAAACCCCTTTGAATATATATTGAGTTTTTCTTTTTCGGGGATTTTTGGTTTCAACAAAAAAAATTTTTTTCTTTCCTTTTAAAAAAGTTTTTTTTCCAGACGTTTTGATTTCAGCCTTTATCAATGATTTTTTTTATCAAAAACAATATACAACTTAGTTTTGATTTTCAGAGTATATGTTAAACAAGGGTAGAATTTTATAATTTTTTTAAAAAAGACTCACCCAAAAAGATTCCAGATATAATTGAAAATTTATTTTATTCCCCAAAGGTTTTTTTTTTTTAAAAAATTAAACTTAAAACTTCATGGTTAAAAACAATTTTTTTTCAACAAGTTTCTTGGAAAATAAAACTTTTGGTTTTAATATATTTAAAGATTTTTAGAACGGGTTTTAAATGTTTTATTTAAAGAATGTTGCTTATATTAAATACTAAAATCAATTTTAATTTTATATTATTACTTTTCCCAATGATCTTTTTTTAAAGGATTTTCAACATGAAACAAAATAGTTTTTTTTGTTGTTAAACCCAAAAAACCCCCAAGAAAAAATATATATATATATATATATATATATATATAATATATATATATATATAATATATATATATATATATATATATATATATATATATATATATATATATATATATATATATATATATATATATATATATATATATATATATATATATATATATATATATATATATACAGTCATGGACAAATGTATGGAAAGTTTATTTCATATCAACATTTTTAAATATTTAATACATTGGATTAGTTTTGTTTTATCACTGCTATAACCAGCATCGTATTAAGAATGGGCAAGAATAAGTATTTGCCGGTAGAGTTGCGACTTAAAGTTGTCGAGTTAAAAAGACGGGGTGTAAAGCAGTGCACTATAGCAAGAAATTCAGGCTTAAGCGAGGGTGTCATTTCGAAAATTCTAAAGAAGTTTTGGTTACTAGGAAACGTTACTAAACTGCCAAAGTCAGGTCGTTCTAGAAAAACTACCTCCTACGTTGAAAAGGATATTAAAAGAATTTCGATAGCTGATCCGCATAAATCGTCCACCCAAAATAATGCAGAAATTCGGCAACATTTCAACACAAACATAACGTGAGACGACGTCTATGTGAAGTTGGATTGTTTGAAAGAGTTGCTGTCAAACAACCGTTACTATCCAAAAAGAACCGAAAAGCCAGACTTCAGTTTGCTCAGAGATATTTAAATTGGACACCTCGAAACTGGGGTACGGTGCTTTGGAGTGACGAAAGTAAATTTAAAATATTTGGTTCTGAAGGAAGATCATTTGTTAGAAGATCTGTTGGAAAAAAATTTGATATCAAGTATTAAAAGCCTACAGTAAAGCATGGTGGTGGCAGTGTTATGATCTGGGGGTGTTTTTCCAGGTCTGGAACAGGCCGGATGGTAAAAATAACTGGGAAAATGGATCATTTTATGTACCGCGACATATTACAGAATACTATGTTACCTTATGCCGAAGAAGAAATGCCGCTGTTGTGTAGATATCAACAAGATAATGACCTAAAACACTCATCTCATTTAGTGGAAAATTGGTTTTTGGAGAAAAGCGTTGTTTACTGGAATGGCCTTCGCAATCCCCCGACCTCAATCCAATTGAGCATCTTTGGGAGCACTTAGAGCGGAAAATTCGGCAAAGAATAATAAAATTCATAACGAAAATGATCTATGGGAAGTTCTACAAGATGAATGGCGGAAGATTCCAGTTGATGTGTGTCAAAATCTTGCTAATTCCATGCCAAAAAGATGTAGGGAAGTCATCAAGGCGAAGGGATTTTCAACAAAATACTGAAGATTACTTGTTTAATTTGTGTTTAATTTTTTTTTCTTGCTAAAAATATTCTTTTCGTACTTTTGTATATATTATATATATATATATAATATATATATATATATATATATTAATATATATATATATATATATATAAATATATATCAAGAAAATCATGGTGATTCGTTGGCTAACATGACACCTGGTATGTGTTAAACTATTTAAAAAAATCTTCTAAAATATTATTGCCAGTGGAATTATACGTCAAATTGATGCTCTTTTAAGTAAGGTTAATTGTATATCCTTAAAATATTTTAAGGTTCGTAAGTTACAAATATTTAAAATATTTACCATAATAACTGTGCATCTGCCAAAAAATAGCTCCTGCCATATTACTTTTACTAAAAAAAAAATGTAGCACTTTTTAAAAATCCCAAAGGGCGCGTTCTTAAATAAAAAATTTTTAGCCAAAAAAATTGTAGAAAAAACATTTTTAAAAGTGTAAAAACAGCCCATATCTTAGGGAGCAATTTGAAACAATCCCAAAACATATAGATAAAATCCAATAAAATCAAATAAAAATTAAAAAAAAAACTTTACTAACAACACTATAAATTTCTCACGTCTACCCATGCTTAAAGGTATATTAGACCGTTTCCCTCAGGACATATTTTATCTCAAAAACTAATAAAGCATAATTTGTACTCATGCGAGCAGAAAATAAAGTTATAACTTTATCTGTCCCACTAATCAAAACTTTTCTTGCTTCGTCTAAAAACACTTTATATTAACAACCCACCAACATACTTAATCAAACGTTGCCAAAGTTTCAGTCCAAAACTTTGCTGCTTTGCTGGAAATAAAGTACTTAATTTTAACACGAAAATATGTCTGAACGAATTTTTGCTGTTGTGGCTTATTTACGCAATAGAAGGAACATAGTAAAAATTTAAAAGAATAATCTTTTTATATAAGAACATTTTATAAATTTATTTTTCTTTTTACTATTTAGATAGTAAATTTACTTGCAAAATAATGTATACCGTAGCATAGAGGGTGTCCGGAAAATAGGTGTAAAACATTTAAACGAACAAGGGTATTAATAAGGGCGATTAATGATCGAGACTTACGAACCTAGGGTAGGTAGGTAGGTAGGTTTAAAGTGAGTGGACTTTTTACGCCCTCCACTGCGACCGCTCGGTCTATTGTGGCTCACACCTTTTTATATTTCTCCCAATAGGATTGGACTTCTAATGAATCCGATACCAGATTGGGAGAGAGTTCTTACATCTCCTCTTACTCGTGTCGCTACCGGACACGAGCACAATGTGTTCTGATGTGTCCAAGTGTCCCTGTCTCCTGGAGAGTATGACGAGCAGACGTTTAGATCCATCATGCCCTCCTCTCCCGGTCTAGTGACGTGGGTAGCTACCAGGTCCTTGTTACAGGAACCAGATGTTCTTTATCCCTGGCCTTATCCCATGAAAACGGTCCTATCCGCTTTCTGTTTAAAGCCAGGGAAACCTTTTTCCTATAAAGGCGGTTCTGTCCGCCTTTTGCTTGGATTCAGGGAACCCTTCCTAAGCCCTTGTTTGTTCGGGATGGATTAGCCCTTCCCCGTGAAACAGGCACCGGTGACTTCAGGAGCACCTTACGAAACGGATTCACCCGTTTCGGTCGGCGCACCTTTGTCTACTTATGACCTTGAGTGGCACCTCTCGAAACGGATTTATCCGTTTCGGTCAGGGCACCTTTGTCACTTTTTTTCCTATGAAAGCGGTTCTATCCTCTTTCTGTTTGGAGCTAGGGAAGTAATAGTCCACCACGGCAGAGCCCCACAGTACCGCAGTAAGGCTAGATACTCTGAGAGGTCGCCCTGTATCTCAGAGGCACCGTTGGAGACACCTGTTTAAGGCACAGGGTATCATTCACTCATCAGCACGGTATGCTAACACCTTGAGTTAAAGCCTTTTGTTCATCTTAGCTTCGGATCCCGTTCCATATGGTGGCAACAAGAGTTGCCGATAACCAGCAACTCTAGCGCATGTTCCAAAAGATCCTACTGGGCCCAAACACAACGACGATGTGTGAACACAGCGGTTGGGACGAACCTAGGGACTGTGTTAAGGATAAAGATAAGGATTATTAATCGGCAATTAATGCCTGACTTAGTTAAATTATTTTTTCGTGATATATTTGGTTAGGCAACTAACCAGAAAAATGTTAATATTAATATTCAAATGCCAAAGTTATGTTAAGTCGAAATTTTCAAACCAAAGCAATATCTTAATAATAGAAAATCGTCCATTATTGTAGGCTATTAATGGATGATTTTATATACGTTATATTTTTTTAATATAAATTTTAATTGAAAATAAAAATTAGGTTAATTTTTATTTTCAATTCAAGCTTTTTTGGTCACCCAGCGGTTATGATTCTTATGATTGCATCTAAATAACCATTAATGTTAACCAGATATTAAACATTATGCTTAGAGTATATATCTTTGTTAATTAACCAACGTATTTAAAGTCTTGCTATCAAATACTCGCCTTGAGATAGAGTAATTTTTATTTGTTTTCTTGTTTTATATATAATAAAAACATAATTTTGTCTATGTTAATTTGAAATTATAAAATAGTGTTAACGATTTCTAGTAACAAAATAATATAAAAAGTAACACGTAAAAATCACAATCTCTTGAATCTCGAATCGTCTGTGCTGGATGGCATAACAGCAATCCTCTTAAAAAAAATGTGCTCCCGAGCTTGCACCCATACTAACTCGCCTCTTTCGAATCTCTTACGACACCGGCATTTTTCCTTGGAGCTGGAAAGCTGCATAAAAAAAGCATACAAAACTGTCTCTTCAAACTATAGACCTATATCTCTTTTCTCAGTTGTTTGTAAGATAATGGAAAAATTCATTAATTCCCAAATCTTAAAGTATTTGGAAAAACACAAGATCTAACATGAGCGACAGTATGGATTCCGTCACAGAATATCGACAGCTGATCTTCTTTCCTTTGTCTTACACAACTGGAACAAGTACCTTGAGTTTCTTGGTAAATCCTTGATCGTTGCTTTTGACATATCCAAAGCTTTTGATTAGGTTCTGGCATGATGGGCTTCTTAACAAACTTCCTTCTCACGGCCTTCCACCTAAGCTTTGTTCTTAGCTTTAGTTTCCTTCCTAATCGACGTATATCAGTTAGTGTAGATGGTCATTCCTCCAGCTTCTACCAAATTAATGCTGGGATGGCCCAGGGCTCAGTACTGGCACCCACTCTGTTTCTTCTATATACCAACGATATTCTCTCTTCCACAATCAATCCCATTCATAATTTTGCTGACGATAGTACTCTCCACTCTAATACTCAATTTCTCAAGCCAGTCAATAAGCCTGATTTGAAAACCAAGCGGATGTCTTTCGCACAAGATCTTAAACTTATCTTGAATTTGGGCTCCAAAAATCTTGTGCAGTTTATTGCCTTCAAAACACAGTCATATTCGCTGTCGCGAAAAAAGTCTGCTAATGCTCATCATAGGACATACATAGGAGTGGCCAAGTTCTACAGAACAAAGAGTCATCTAATCTTGTCGGCGTTATTTTTACGAATAACCTTAACTGGCACAAACACATTACATCCATAGCCTTGGCATCTTCAAAAAAGCTTGGATTCTTCTTGTGAGCTAGAAACTATTTCTCTTCTTCCAATCTATATACTCTGTATGTATTCCAAATCAGACCCTCTTTAGAATATTGTTCGCATGTCTGGGGAATGGCGTCTCCTACAAATCTTACTATTCTTGATTCCATTCAAAGAAGAGCTGTTCGTCTTATAAATGATCCCACGCTCACAGAAAAACTTCGCCCAATTGCTCTCCGACGAGCTGTAGGGGGTCTGTCGCTCTTCTATAGGTATTTTCACGGCTTCTGCTCACTGAAGTTGACCAGTATAATTCCTCCTCTGGCAGCTCCCAACAGAGCAACAGGTGCAACTTTTATGCATTCTTTCACAGTTCAACTGAAGAGGCCCCGAACTTTCCGCTTTCTTCGTTTCTACATACCTGGAGTGTCCAGACCATGGCACCTGCTACCCGCAGAAGTTTTCCCTCCTCCTCCCAGTCCCCAAATATTTAAGTCTAGTGTGAACAAACTTCCTTTTACCACACTTAAGACACCCAAGGTACGTTAGTAATTAGGCCTCAGCCTTCGTGGACTGTCCAAAGAAAAAAAATGTGTCTTTAAAACTTGGTAAGTAATAAAATTAAATTTTAAACATTTTTTCTCGTAATTTCTTTCTACATTTTAACTTCAATCATCATTTTTT
The DNA here is from genome assembly GCA_019359885.1 of Listronotus oregonensis. Classification (NCBI taxonomy): domain Eukaryota; kingdom Metazoa; phylum Arthropoda; class Insecta; order Coleoptera; family Curculionidae; genus Listronotus; species Listronotus oregonensis. Next base: position 8,114 of record JAHBCN010005783.1, on the reverse strand, counting down.
GATATTTCTTATTATATTGTTTTTTAATTGGTCACCATAACAGCAGTCACATTACAGGACTATAAAAGTTGTAAAAAAAACTTAGTAATATTAATTTTTTAAAAAGGGAGGCAACTATATTATATGTTTATTTTGTTGTTTTTAAATTTAAATTTTATTGTATTACTAATTGCTAGAGAACTGTTAAAAAATGAAATGGATATCATTATTATTTGACTTTTCTGCATAACCAACCATAATACTTAATTTGATAAAAGAGTTGAGGAAAGCATCATTTCTTGCTTCTATTTTAAACATAAAACATGTACTTTAAATACAAAGAGCTTAAAAATATATACAAGAATATTTACGAGAACCTACGTTAAACCCGTCAGATATAAATATCTGTTTCCGACAGTTTTGACAGGGCTGTAGATTTCTAAAATACTTTGATATATTTAACTGCGAAATAAAATGAGATATTTTGTTGGAAAAGACTTCGGAAAATTAATTTGTTGTGTTTATTACGTTTTTAATAAACGTTTATTTCTCGGAAAGGTAAAAAATATGGATTTTAAATATAATTTAAATTATACAAAATGTAATAAAACTAAAATTTACTTTGTTATGGTAGGATTATACAAAAAAATTAAGTTAAGTTTAGTTAACAAAAATTAAGTATATATGTAAAAAAAAGACATTTCTGTGAAAACATGCAAATAAATTTAAAAATAATACGTAGAGCAAATCACTGTTAATAGGGTTTTTGTAATGTTTATTTCATCGATGCACTCTCTGAAAGCTGTCCGATAATTTGTTAACTTCTTAAACAAACATTTGTGTAAAAAATATATAATTTTATTATATTTTTTCATAATGCATCGGAAAGACGAGTTTCTGTTAGCCTATTTTATGATGTTATTGTGTGCGAGTTTAATTATTTTAAAAACGAAACGTTTATTTCATTTTATGTTAAGTTTAAAAAATTAAAATAAGTTAAAAAAAATAAAAGTTGGTTATCTTCTTAACTTAATTTTATTTTAAATTTATGTGTATAATTAAAACCAATTAATCACATAATGTTTATCTCTTCTTGTATTATTTTAACTTAATTTAATTTTTCTGTATAATCCTAACTTTGTCACAGATTTTATTTTGCTTTTTAGCGTGACTGCATTTTCGACATACTATGTCATTGTCAAACGTTTTTTTTTAAGAATATACATATAACAAGTCAGAACATGTACTTATACCTTTTACTCTAATCTTACAATATGGTGTTTTCTTTAAAACTATAAGGTCTTATTGCTATTTTTATATGTTTATTGCTATAATAAAAGTACTATTGTAGGTCAAAAATACTAAAATTTAGTATTTTCGTTTATTAAACCATTTTCTTAGAACTCTTTATAATCTGCTAATTTTCTTTTTTTTTTGTTTTAGGTAAGTAGACAGTGTTTCTTAAAAATGTACACAAAGCACCAAATTAAAAAGGTAAGGTAAACCAAACGTTCGTACGTCATACAACCAATTCGGTTTTGTCTATTTCATGGTCCATAATAAGAGTTGGTTAAAATATATAAAAACTGACCTTCAGAGTAGACCTTTGCTTATATAGAAACACATACCAAGCAGATTTAACATACTTATGCCCTCTGGTCCTCACTTACAGTTTGAATTAATTTAATCTTTTTTATAACTTTAACTTAAGTCTAACAAATTTTGGTAACTGCTCCGCTTCATCTCTTATATCTCGATTTGCTGCCACACAATTCTGCTGACTGGAATGGCCTAAGGAATTTGCCTGTTATTTCTATTTTTTCCGTTTTTTTGTCCTGCGATTTCTACGAAATGTGAAGACAAATTAACTAAAAAATTCACTGAGCATTGAAAATTATGTTCCCTACAATAAAAAAGAACCCTTCAAATCATATACCGCAGTTCTTTAAATCCTGTGACAAAAATAGCTTTTAAAAATCTTATCTCACAAAAAGTTTCTTCGAAAACCTAATTTTGATAATCAAACTAGAATCGAAGCAAAAAACAAATGCAATCAAACTGTCTCAGAGGCTAAGGATTGTTTTAACAAAAGTGTAAAAAATAAAAAGTTTTTTTCTATACTAAAAATATAAATCAAAATTTTGTATTTATTATTATTCAACCCAATCTTTTGAAGACTCACCTTTAAAGGAAAAAAGACTCACCTTTAAAGGAAAAGCAAACCTCTTTACTAAACAGTTTGCTGTCAATTCTGCCCTTGAATTTTCTTAATTTTTATTTTTTCTCGGTTTCTTCTGTTCCCAATAACATGTCCAAAATTATATATATGCCTAAGCATATTAGGCGCTCTTCTTATACCAATAAATGCATTGTGCTGGATGACATACCAGCAATAGCTTATAATATATTGTATGATCTAATCCAGATTTCAAAATAATTAGTTTAGCAATTAAAAAATGGAAAAATATAGCCAAAAGTTTCCATTATAAGCGTACAAATTTTTACTTTAATAAACTCAAAGGGCTTCTTAGGATAAATTCTTAAAAAATAGATTTTGGGCCTTCTCACGGTATATAACTTCTTAAGGGAGATTTTACTATATGCAAATTTTCTTGGGTGAAATGTTTCTTGCAGCAATGGTTCTTACATGCAGTTTTGTTTAAAATATTTTTAGTTTACTATTTATTGCTGCAATTTGTTTTAACAAAAAGACTTACCAACTTACTAATATTTGCAAAAAACCTATTGTATTATTTTTAATATTCTTAAGTATACAATAACTGCACAATTAACTTTTTTATTTGTGAATAATAAATATACCGGGTGTTCCAGAAGGGTTGCTCACGCCCTTTTTCTTTTGAATTTTTTAAGATAGAATGTCATAAGTACTTATGACAAAACGTCATTAAAAGTAAAAAAGGCTATTAGAATTTCCCAAGTTTTTAGACCAAAAATTTCTTAAAATGTAGTTTAATTTTTTGTTTTAATTTCTGTCTTGACAACGGTGGCCGACTTTCCATCGAAACGTGGACTAATATTTGTGATTTTTTGGGTTTTTGGGGGGTTTTCTTATTTTTTGTTGCAGGCAATCTGGAAGTTCATAGGGGTCAATAGGGCTGGACAGGGTCAGCCCGTATATCCCGGGACCCGGACCAAGAGGGTCCCATTTTCCAAAAAGTAGAAAGGCGAGTAACCCAAATAAAACATACTGAAACATGAATCCGCCACAAAACTATTGAACATATTTATTATATTATATCCCAGGTTTAATTTTTCTCTCTTAAAAAATATAAAAAATGAGCCACCCTTATGGATATCCCGGTATTTTAACCAACGTTTGACTTAGGGTTAGATTGATTGTTTAGTGTCAAAATATTTTAAGATTGAAACCTTAAATATCACTTAAATAGTTACCAAAATATCCGGGCAGCTGCAAGAAAAATAGCGACTGTCGTATTCTTTTTGAATCAAAATAGGACTTGAGACTCTTAACAAAAAAAAAATCAACCAAAAAATTTCTCCAGTTTGGCATGACGTCACTTTAATATGTAACAACTGGGTAAGCGGTAGGGAGTTTTATGTTGGTTAAAGTGTAATTTTTTAAAGTAAGAGTCTGTCCATGCATTAAATAATTCCGTAAGTTTGTTGGATATTGTAAATTAAGTTAGGTTAGAGGCAAAAATACAAGTTACATACAGCTCCAAATTTTGCAGATCAGGAAAAATTTTGGATTATCTCTGATTAAATACTATACAGTTCAAATTAAATATTTCCTTCAAGGTGTAAGATAATGTTATTCTTTCAATAACACTAAAATCGTGGACTTCCATTGTCTTTATTGTATGCCTAACAACTTTTCGGTTAGTGATGTATCTCCAACCTTTTTCAAGTGATAACTTGGATTTTTCCTTAAAGTTGCGACATATATACTATTCTTTGTATATCGAAGCTTGACCGATTTTTCACCGTTCAACATTAACTGCCTGATATTCGGGATTCGGGACGTCTGGTTGTTTGGAATTATTACAGCTTCTTTAAATTTTCTTTTCCTCCAGTGGCTTTCTTTATAAATAATTTTTTGCTTTCGAGTGTTTTATGCGATGTAAGTCGTAGCTTTAAGAGTCCTTTTTAGTTATTACTTAAAAACGGATGAAGATACAGTACTTTAAACCCAAATTTGTATACCAATTACCAAATAAAGACAATGGAATTCCAAAATTTTAGTGTTTATTTTTAAATTCATTTATAATACCGACCGTTAAGTTTTATAATAGCTCAGGCAAGCCTTAAAAATAAATGGAAATTATTCTTAATATCATTCATAAATAGTAACACAACAAACTTTTTAAAATCTGTCCACAGCTAATAACCATATTAATGTAATTTGTCCCATTATCAAGTAATAAATGTCTGTTATAAGACATTAAATATTCAAAGTATCTTGTTTAAGATAGGAAAATGTTTTTAAAAAAACAATTATAAAATTTATTAAGATTTTTAATATTAAAAGCGCTTGGATAGCACAGGCGTAGGCCATTGGGGTTTGTCGAAAGTAAATATCTCATGTCACATTTATACAGATCTTTTTTTGGTATTTTTTTTAAATATTTTTTTTTTAAAGGTTAAATTGTAGTTGTTGCATTTTGTATGATAAAACTTTATTAATTGCTGTTGCAACTTATACATGACTTTCGTAAATCGCTTATCGCCAGATTTGCAACCATAAGATATTCGACATTTTTTATTAAAAACTCTTCTCAGGGTACTCGTCAGCCGCTTCGGTCCTAGTCCCAGAGTAAAGATTCCCTGCCTAAACAGAATCAGTTGACCCTTACAAATTTGCTGATCGCCTAAACAAAAATAAATCTAAAAACCCGTTAACAATTAAAAACCCCATCGACGTTTCGGTGGCTAGTGTACCAAGCGTTTTCAAGATTAAACTAATCCAGAAAATACCAAAACTTAAATTATAATTAAGCATTAATTTAACTTAATTTTGTCACAAATATATACAGGGTGATTCATGAGGAAATGTCAATACTTCAGGTACGTAGTCAGGGTCCAAAAATAAACATAAAAGTATATACAAATATGGGTCTGTAAGGCCTTCGTTTCCGAGATAAAGGGTGTTCACCACAGAGCTGACATGTGCTTAGAAGTAAATGGTGGAATTTTTAAAAATTATAAAACCTAGCTTATGTTTTGCCGAAAATAATTTAAGAACAATAATTTTATTAAACATTTAAATACATATTGTTTAATTATACATTTTGTTTACTTTTTTTTAAATTTTGCTATAATAAAATCAGATGCGTCGTATTTTTTAAATCCAAATATCTCGAGAATGGTTGCTCATATCAATTTTTAACAAGTTTACCTTTTTGACGAAAAAGGACAAAATAATTATTTAATTTTCCTAAAAATATAATACAGGGCCGTACTTAGAAGTTGTGATTGTTCAAAATAGTAAAAAGACATGTAGGTGGCGCTCCCTACAAGTAAGAGCCGTAATAAGATTAGATTCGAGTCCGTCATACCAAAAAATCTCCAGATACAAAATTTTACTCCAATATTAACATTATCATAGATTTTATTTAAAAAATAGACAAATTAAATAAACATTTTAACACCCTATATTTCAAAAACGAAGGCCTTGCGGACCTATAATTATATAGGCTCTTATGTTTATTTTTGGACTCTGACTACGTACCTCAAGTATTGACATTTCCTTATGAATCACCCTGTATAACGTAATCCCAAATGACATAATAATTGATTGCGACAAATACATTATTCATCTTCAAACATAAAAAGTGTGGTAAGTTTGATGTGTTTTGTAATGCAGTTATATTTTTATTAAATTAATATTTTTTTCGGAGATCGTTTACTTGTTAACAAAATAACAAATATATTTGTTGTTTTCAAAAATAAGAAGGGTAGTAAATTTGATTTTGTAATGCAGTTATAGTTTATATTATGTGTTTTAATAATATTATTAACATGTACAAAATCATTTATTAATATCTCTCATTATTGCATGGTAATAATATACGATTGCTGTATAGATACCTAAAAATACACAAAATAAACTTTCAGTCTATTTCTAACCTTGTAACCTTATTATTTAAATAACAATTATTAAAATATTGGTCAAGTCAGCTGCCGAAATAAATCCCAAAAAAAAAAAATCAAGATTTCCTTATTTAATTTTGATAAAAATTTGTTAACATATTTGCTTTTATGGAAGTATACGCTGATAAAATTTTGAAGGCATTCCCAGCTGTACTTTTTTTATAACGGCATTTTTTGTTATATCAATATGAACATGTTTACTTAATATCAAGTGATTTTTCTGTGTTGGATTTGTTTGGTTTTATTGGTTTCATTGCATTATCATGCCTATAGTTCGCAAACGCGCAAGTTTCACTTAACTTTCCAAGTTTGAGAGGGGTCGGATAATCCAGTTACGTAAAGCCGGATTTTCTTTTAGAGAAGTCGCTAATCGGCTGAATCGAAACGAAGCTACAGTAATGAGATGTTATCAAGCGTGGTTCCAGGGAAGCCGAAATCGATGAGTTAAAGGTACTGGACGCCAAAGACAGACTACAGAGCGACAGGATCGTTATTTGAGACAACTAGCACTTAAGGACCGATTTTCCACAACAAGGGTAGTTGCGAACTAGTGATTTGATGCTGTCGGAAGGGCAAGATAATGAGAACAGTTTATCGCCAAAGAAGGCTTTTGGGACTGTTTTTATATCGACCCTATCTTGTACTACCTTTGATCTCACAGCATCGTCCGCAACGATTGGTATGGAGTAGGAAGAGACTTTAATGAAATATGAAATGGAACTCAATCGTATTCAGCAATGAGTCCAAATTCTGTTTGGGCACATTTGATGACCATGCAAAAGTAAGAAGGAGACGTGGTTAAAGACGGAACGTCCAATTTTCCATCTAACGGCATATTCATTGCACTGTGGGTGTTATGGTATGGGGTGCTATTGCTAACTGCAGCAGATCATGATTAGTGTTTATTCCAGTTAACCTATGAACAACATCTGCTTTCCATTTTGGAAACATTGCGAAATCCACTTTGTCAGCAGGACAATGCACACCCTATATCGCACGTGTTAGTTCAGACTTTTTTTTAAGATAATTTACCCCAAAATTTTTTTTAATTTTTTACCTATTTTGCTATGTCGCACTGCAAATATTTGAACAAAATGAGTTTAATCTTGAAACTCTAGAATAATGAATATTTATTTTGTTTTTGGGCTTACTAATGGAAATGCTAGAGAATACAAAAGAGATATTCTTTTACTTATATTTTGGCAAAATTTTACAGATATTTTGTAGAGAACGGTTTAGAAAAACTGAAAAAACGAATTGCATTGTTTTAAAGGTTAGTAACTATGATAATAACAACAGAAAATGTGTTGCACTTGTTCAAAAAATTAGTAATCTAATTACTGACCAGGTCTTTTTTTAATCGATAATTAACAATTTTTAGAGCTACAACCTGTATTTGTAAAATCTTTTTTTGTAGTAATTGCGATGGATTTTGACGGTGCAATTACCCTTTACATTTATTATGTTGCATATTTAATTGACATTAAACCGATTTATCTTAAATCGGAATAAAGAAACGCGATGGATTTGCTGTCTCTGAATACAATATATTGACAAAGCAAAAAAATAATATTGGAACTCAGCAATACTTCTTTAGTCGTCACACGGCGGTTTGGACTCAGGACAAATTTAAAGGGCCAGACGTGAACCGTCAATTATAATTACGCCGCAACTATTTTTTTGTGAAAAAGCAGGTTTTTTAATGGACAAAGGATTTAAAGTTTTTTAGATCGAACCATTACTTACTTATTAAGTTTGAGCATTGCATCTGAGCAGCTTTCGGTAGATTAGTTAAATCAGGTTTGTAGTTGAAATTGCTAACCTCAAAGAATCCGGTGTATTAGCGGCTTTCAAGCGAGAATGGTGTTAACTTTTTATTTGTATTAAGTAGAGGAATCCTGATTCACATAAATATGTCGAACCAAAATACGAATGCTGTTTTTCAACATATTTCTTTATATTTGGATATTTTTCGTTTTATACCAATGCCCAGAAACCTAGAC
>JAHBCN010005782.1:0-53008 GCA_019359885.1 Listronotus oregonensis | reverse complement strand
AAACCACTGACTCGCAACTGCCCTTGTTGTGAAAAATCGATCTCTTAGTGCTAGTTGCCTCAAATAACGATCCTGTCGCTCTGTAGTCTGTTTTTGGCGTCCATTACCTCTAACTCATCGAATTCGGCCTTCTTGGAACCACTCTTGACAAAATCTCATTATAATAGCTTCGTTTTGATTTACTCGATTAGCGATTTATCTTAAAGAAAAATCGACTTTACGCAACCCGATTATCCTACCCCTCTCAAACTCGAAAATTGAGAGAAATTAGGGCGTCTGCGAACTCTAGGTATGATAGTGGAATGAAAAAATAATAAAACAAATGGAACCAAACAAATCCAATCCAATGAAAAAAAACCTTTACAAAAAAAGTACGGCTTGAAAAGCCTTCAAAATTTTATCAGCGTATACTTCCATGATAGTAAATATGTGATTGATTGACATGATGATGACAAAAAGATTGCGTTTAATTATTCAAGAAACGCAACTGTTTGGTTTTTATGTATGTCAAGGTAAATAGTAAAGTCAGTTGAAAATAAGTGTTATTTTACAATCATTTTTAGTAAAATTGACGAAATGGAGGAAGATAGTAACAATCTAATTTCTGATGAAATTTTGCAAAAATCTAATGAGACTACAGGGCAGCTTGTATCACAAAAATCGGCAGACTCTTCCGATAATTTTTTTACCGGACTCTATCCTGTAAAATTTTATTTTCCGAACTATAACCAACTATTTAAAAGTGCGTTTTAGAGTACAGTATAAAATAAAATTATGTTAATTTATTTTAATTTAAAAAACAAAAAAAAAAGTTAGTATTTGCCGAATATATAAAAAAGGCTTTTTTATCAAGCCGATAGTGTCCTAGTAAATCACTATAAACCTGAAAAAAATTTCTATTATTGCCATCAAAATTATTTGTTGCTCCCGCGCATTTTAAAAATCGCGCTTTGGACTAGATTTTTAATGATTTCGGTTTTTTAAATAAACCCTGTTGGAAAAAGTGAAACCTTATTACCTAAAAAAATGTTTAGGCTATTTAGCAATGTCCTTTTAATTTTCAAATGGGGTCTTACTTAGTACATATACAGAGATTTTTTATTTTTTTATGACAGCCTACGAAAGCTTGTATAAAGCCTGAACACTAGGTATCGTGACTGCCGAGTTTTTAGATGTTTAACCCGTTGTCCAAGTAACGAAATATGCAGATATTGCACGGTACCCTTTAGATACCGCGGTTGTGCTCTTGCTACATCTGACTACCTTTCATTATTGTCTAGATAATTTCATTTGAACGGGACCTACAGTTTGCCAAGATTTTCGACATATATTCAACGAATTTTTTTAAAATGGAGTTGGGCACATTGGTCCTTTTTCTCTTATTGTTACCTTAAAATATTTATTTTCTCCCCTCCAAGGTATTTCAGAGTGGCGTGTCTAAACCGGTATTTTTAAGTAAATTCCAACATTACGCGAGCTTCTTAATGTACCTTATCGACTTTGGCTTTTCCTCGTCGAGCCCTACACACCTGAACCTCTGTAGCACATTGAACATTATTTTTACTTTTTTCAAATCCTGCATAGATTGACATCTGTCAGACTTGTTCTTTCCATATGCTTCCAATTTAATGGAGGATCTAATAATTGGGGATCTCTTTAGATCCGATATTGGCCGAAATTTTTCTAAATAATTTAAAACAAAAAATAAAAAACTTTCTTTGTTTTATAAATGTTTATATTGGTGTATGTGGATGGCATAATAGTATGTTTTAGTCGTACCACTAGACAACTTAATTTATTTATACAAGATTTAAATAAACTACATAATAATATTTAATTTACTTTAAAATTTAAACGGATAATTCTAACAATTCCTTATATTTAAAGATCAGCAAAGTAGCAAATAAACATAGTTTTTTAATACTTCGCAAGCCCAAGCATACTGACAAAAGCTTGCGGTATACCATAGCATGATCCATATATTAATAAACCTAACCCTTAATAAAAACGACTTTCAAAGTGAATCTAATTAAACAAATAGCAATTAACAAAGGCTACAAAATTAATATCATCATTAATAGATGACATTTTAAAAGGAAAAATTAAACAAAAAAGCTATAAAGAAAACAACAACATTTAACACATTGGTAAACCAACAAAAAAATCAGCCTCAGTTTTAAGAAAAAGACATAAAAAAGCGTACTAAAACGTAAACTAAGCGTAAAAAAACAAAAATAAAATAAGTAAAGGAAAAAAAACAGAGCTATACAAATTAAACTGTTATACATGTCCCAAAGTGCATATAGGTGAAACAGAAAGGACTATTGAACAAATTATTTTAAAACATGGAAAGATTTCTTTAAAATAAAAAAGATTTTACTTATGCTTTACATTTGATAAAATATAACCGAACCATGACATTTAAAGACAATTATAATATCCTACATTCAGCTATAAATGGTATAAAAATTGTGTTTGAAATCCTTGAATATTACTAAAATTAAAAACACGCAGTGTATTTAACGCTTAAACTCTTCAAATGTTTGTTTTTAATATTAGTTTAAATTTCTAGTCTAAAGAAGCTTCAGTGTTAACGAATCATATGTCGCAAGTTGTGAATATAAATAAAACTTTATGGTTTTAAAAAAAATAAACATATATCCATTTACATTGATTATCAGCATTAACTCATTATAAATATAAATTGTTTATATAATTTAAGTAGTAAAGACTTATTTCTAATTTACTTTGACTAGTTTAAACCAAATATGTAATTAACTTTTTGTATACATTAGTATTTTTTTCTTTGCAGTGATGAACAATTACCAAGCCGCTGCTGCCGCCCAGGGCTTCGGTCCACCAGCTTCTCCCCATGCTGCTGCAGCTGCAGCCGCCCAAGGCAACAGAGGATTCCCAGCAGCTTCAAGCCCTGGTCCGGCTCTTGATATGTATAACAGCAGTGGAGCAGGGCCTGGTGACAGCGTAGGATATGTACAGGCCGCAAGCCCACAGCCGTCCAGCTTTCCGGCCATTGCCGTAAGTCGGGCGCCACTGAACTACAGTCCGGTGAGTCTTAAAGTAAGCACCGTATTTTTTAATCATTTTTGGTGTTAGATGGTGGTAAGTGTAGTGCGCTACTAGAAGATAAACAGCCGGCACTTTAGTATGTTGATTGTAAGCTCCATTTGATTAGTCGTTGATCCACCACAGTAGATACTTGTGCAGAAAATGAAAGGTGTCATAATATATTTCATGTAAGAAAAGTGTTTAAAATATTAAAATTGTATATTTTACCAAAGTATTTTCTTCTTGTAATAAATCTTTAGCTTACCATAATAAAAATAATTGAAAGTTAAAAATCCAATTTTATTTATGGTATATTCTTTTTAAATCAGTTTAAATAAAACAATGTTTTGGCTACATCTGTAAACGTCAAAGAAAAAGGTAATTTTTGTACCCGACAAACAAATTCTTCGTAGTTTTAATGGTTCTTTTATATAAAGAAACAGCCATAGGCGTTAATTTGGGACAGTCCAGAAAGGCTAAGGTCTAAGTAATTACGTTTAAACTTGGCCGCTCGTATGTAATGGATGAGCATTGCCAGACTTTTTTCGCGATAGCAAACATGACTGTGTTTTGGAGGCATTAAAGTAGACAAGATTTTTTGCTCCCCAATCCAAGATTAGTTTACGGTCTTGTAAAAGAGATGTCTACATTGACCTGCGCTTGTTTTCCAAATTAGATTTACAAAGTGGCTTAGGAAATTGAATTATATGGTGAAGGGTACTATGAATAGGATTGATTGTGAAAAAAAAAGTTGATGTGAAGATGATAAGGAGTTGGTGTCAGTACTGAGCCCTGGACACCCCAGCATTAATTTAGTAGAAGCTGAAAAAATTATCATCTAGAATAACTAATATACGTCGATTAGCAAGGAAACTGAAGAGCCAAGAACATAGGTGAAAGACCGTACAAAGGAATTTTGTTGAGAAGTCAATCATGCAAATGTCAAGAGCAACGATTTAACCGATTTGCTTAAAATTTGGTATACAGGGGTTTTAAGGATCGCCAATTACGAATCCGAAGTCATATTTGCGAAACTCAAGATGGCGGATCCAATATGGTGGACCAAATTTCGAATCTCTTTTAATTTACACAAAATTACATAGGAGTTTTAAAGATCGCTGATTACGAATTTAAAGTTAGATTTTTAAATTTAAAATGGCGAATCCAATATGGTAGAATCATTTTTGAAAACTTTGACCGCCATATTGGATTTGCCATTTAGAATTTTAAAAATCTTACCCTAAATTCGTGATCAGCGATCTTAAAACTCTTATGTACCAAATCCGGAGTAAACCGAAAAAGTTTTAAAATTTTATCCGTGATATTGGAACCGACTTCTTGAATATTGCAAATATATTTATTTGTAATTAGTGACCTCCAATACTCCAGTATACTAAAATTGGCGCAGAACAGTTAATTTTAATAAATATTTCTTTGAGGTTATAAGAAAACGTCCTTTGTATACCAAGACGATCGCATTTATTTTAAAATTAAATATTATTTATTATTCTTTCAACATTTGGTGACATAAGAAATTTTAGTTATCCAATTTAGAGATAAAACATTAAAATTAAAAATAAAAATTTCCCTTCTTGTCTAATGGTGCTGGTAAGATGGGGTACCCCTTATAAGACAAAATAATAGTTATTTGCACTAGCAAAACTCGCAGACGTAAATGTCTTAGTTATCATCATCGACGATTTCTGCACAGCTATTATGTGCTCATTTTCCAGAATTTAAGCACGATATCCACCATTCAATGGAAATGATGATCTATACAATAAATTAATGACGTGTCCTTCTCTTCTCTACTTTTACTTTTAAATGATAAGAATTTTGGTCGTTTTCTCTTCTGCTAGTATTTTGTAATTTTTTATTCTAAGATGTATTTGACCTATTATAATTTTTTTTGAATTTATCTTTTTTCTTTTTGGTTTCTTTTTCTCTAGTTTTTTTTTAAGTAAAACAGTTTTTTCGGATTATTTCGACACGCGTTTACCTAAGAACAATAATTGCCGGAAGATCGATATATGGCATGGCGGTGCATCGAACAATGCGTGAATGAGCGTGATTGGGCAGTTTCCACCCTAAATTTTGCTGGGTATCCTATCTTACCCGCTACCCCGTCTTACCCCCTCTATGTACAAATCTTTCTTATTTTAAGGAAAAGTATTAAGAGTACAAAAGGATTTTATAGTTATGTTAAAATCAATGATTCGAAAGTAAGCACTAAATAATTAAATAAAAACAATGTATAACAAAGACCGAGGAGTTGCTTCAGGTAATAAAACTCCATTATATTGGTTAATTAGTCTAGTTTAACGATTATGCAGATCAGCATTAATGTGTGTTTATGACCGCCTTTTCTGAACAGACATTAAATTTATGGGATTTTTACAGCGGTTTAATGGCTGCGGCTAAAGGTTTTTAACTAGAAAAAGTTAAAGAATGATCATGAGTAGTTTTAAACCTTTTGTTGCCTAGGAGAACATATAAAAAGGTTATTTTAACATTGTAGTAAATTTTATTTAGAGGTTAAACAACTGGTGTTCTTTAAATAGTTGCACTTCACGAACACACTTCAAAAATGCCAAGAAAGATTTTATATTTAGATTTTCTGTTTTTATCATGACGTATGTTTAAATTATATGGCCTTGGGTACTACGTCAATACTTTTATTAAACTTTGTGCATTGCTGTAGAAATTATACAAGGTTCTTAAAAAATTACTTTAATTATTGTTTTAGATATAAGATAATGATTAAGAACCATTTAATGCTTAAATTTTGTCTAGTTTTAGTTCCTTATTTTTTAGCTTATAGTTTTTTTATGGAATATATGTTGGGATCGAAGCCCGATTTCGGCCAATGGACGGAAAAAGTGGCCAAAACGCGTTCTGGTCGACAGCATATTGCCAATGTTCGAAATATCGGCCGTTTGAGGTAGACCAGAACGCGTATTTTAAAATAAAAAGCCGCTTTGCTAATTAGAACTAACCATGACCGACTAGAATTAGGACTTTTGAACTTGTCTAAATTATCCCTAAATAGAAGTTATTAACAAAATTTTTATAATTTTTGATATGATAGAAGTTATAATTTTTTTTAAGTGTATAAAATTATATATTTCCTGGGTTTTTCCTAATACGTTGTTAAAATTTTGTTTATAACTTACAAATAATTAAGACAAATTCAAAAGCCCGAAGTTCTAGTCGGTCATGGTTACTTCTGGTTAGCAAAGCGGCTTTTTATTTTGAAACACGCACAAAATCTGTTTTTGGACGGCTTTTTTGTATGCTAGACGCATTTTGGCAATTGCAAAAGGTCCAGAACGCGTTCTGGACTACGCTAAAAGACCGAAAAGCGATATTTCAGACATTGGCAATATGCTGTCGACCTGAACGCCTCCATTGGTCGAAATCGGTCTTTGATCCCAACATAAAAAAACCAGCAAAATCATTAGCATTTTTTGTTTATTCTTTTGGCGAATAAGAAATATATATATTATACTTATTGCGCTGGAACTGTTTTAAGAAAAAGCAGCAAAAAATACGTTTTTTTAAATTATTTTTATTTGTATTTTATAGAAGATTACAAAAATTGCTCTCAGTTCAAAAAAAAACGCGATTTTTTTTACAAAAATTGACTTTAAATCGTTTAATATACCCAAAGGTGTTTCTTAAATTTTTAACATTTTGCCTTTTTATACCTACTTTTTTAAGTTTTTTACAAAATATTTTTAACAAAATAATTAAAGTAATATTTTTTATAAAAATAAATTTAAATACTGCTTAATGCATGTAAGAAGTTTAAAGGTTTTTTCTTCGAATAATTTATACTGCGATAGTATAAATTTTATATTATATTTTTTAATCAAGTATTTATTGGTATTTAAGTAGTATGGATATCATTTCAATTATCATAGCGGTTTATTATTTTAGTCCCAAAAATTATAATAACCAACTTTATTCTGGCAAAAATAGGCAATTATCTAAAATATCTAAATTTAGTTGCAGACAATACCGAGCGATGGAAAGTTGGCCACAGTATCCCTATATACAACTACTAATGCAGTATCACCCTACATTCACTACTAAAAGAAAATAATAATGTAAGCAAAAATTTTGTCTATTTTTTATCTTTAATTAAATTAATTTAAGTTAATTAAGTTTTAGGTTATAGTTGGAAAATTTTATTCTATTTATTTAATATATTTTTTTAAGAAAAACCTTAACTTTCATTTCTTTTTTTCCTAATTTTATAAAACAAATTCTTGTGGTATTAATATTAATACAAAATTTTATAGATGGAAAATAAGGAAAAACATATTTTTAAATATGCTTTTTTTTAGCTACGAAGTATAGGCTCAAATATACTAATCATTGGCATATCACTTGTTTTAAAAATAAAATTAATAAATAAGAAGAAATATTTCTAAATAGAGAAAAAATTTAAAAAAAAAATAAAACCTTTGGATATTTTTTATTTAAAATCATTTTTAAATTACTCTTGCCAAACAATGGCTTAAATTTTTCCGATTAGTAAACTATCAATTAAATAAGTGGTGGCTGATATAAAGTTAAACGAAATGAAAAGGGGATGAAAGAAGATTTTATTGTTTAGTTTTCAAAATAATAAAACTTAATGGTGTCCAATAAAAACTGAAGTATAGGTCTGTATGATGTAGTCTAAAACCTCAAAAACATAATTGTGTTTGCTGTAGCCAAAAAAGTCTGACATTCCTTATCCTTTACCTATAAGCATCCAAGTTCTGGCAAAACAAAAATTAATTTATTCTTGCGGACGTTACTTTTAAAAATTCCCCTTCTAATTGACACAAACACATCATACCCATAGCCTCAGCAGCTTCCTAAAAGTCGTTTTTTTCTTTCGACTAAGATAATTTTTGTCCCTTTTCACAACTTTTATTTTATTCCTGATCATATCTTAAAAAGAGCCGTTTGCCCTATTAATGACCCTACTTTTTTAATAAATATTTTCTCTTTTGCTCATCGAGTAGCTCCAAGAGCCATATTGCTATTTTATAGGTATTTTAACGGTTTTTTCTTTGAGGAACTAGCCAGACAATTTTACCTTTAGCAGCATTCAATAAAGCAAAACAAAGTATTATTTTTATGCATTCTTTTACAGTCCATATACCCAAAGATATATGAAGAGGCCTTGAAATTTCCACTGTGTTTGTTTTTTAATTCCAAACCTTTAAGTGTAGTGTTAATAAACTGATCCTCATTTCATTTAAAGAACCTACGGTACACTTGGGCTTAGTCTTTAAGCCTTTGTGGACTGTCTCAAAATAAAAAAATAATAATCTGCCTAATTCTTTCATCAGCTTTACACAGCTGTTAAAAAACCTTGATTTAAAAATCGTATTTTTTTTTTAATTCTGTATGTTTTAGTTTAAATTGGACATCATAAAACTTATTATTTTCTATGCAAAAATTGATATTCTCAAAAAATTATGTTTTCTTTTATGTGGCCATCTTTATGCCAGTCACAGGTAAAAAATTATTATCTAAAGAACAAAAGTTTTGTTTTTTATGTAGCAACAACTTTAAGCAAAGTAGACTTAAATGATGATAACTTAAGCCTATGCCCCTTGCATGCCTATTATTCCTTTATTTGAAGCTAAATACTCTTTATATGTTTAGTGTTTGATTTATTCAATTCTTCTTTCTAGCACTCGACTTGCCTTTTAAATTATAGAAAAATAAATGGTTTAATTATTATTTTTGACCATTAAAAACTTCTTTTTCCATAAAATTTTTCTGTTTTAATATACGTGGCGTTTCCTGGTATTACGTAGATATATATATATATATATATATATATATATATATATATATATATATATTATATATATATATATATATATATATATATATATATATATATATATATATATATATATATATATATATATATATATATATATATATATATATAATAAATTTATATTTTTATTTATAATAAATAAAAAATAAAATTTATATTTAAATTTTCATATAATAACTATATTCATAATATATAAATAAGTAAATATTTTAACCTGCTATGTTTTTTAATACATTATAAAATGTTTTTTTTTAGTTTTAAAATATTTTATAATAAAAGATAAAAATCTCGAAGCTAATTCTTAAAGTTAATTTTTTTTCAAAACTTAACAAATTTATGTTTTTTAATACATTATAAAATGTTTTTTTCAGTATTTAAATATTTTTATAATAAAAGATATAAATCGAAAAGCAAATTCTTGGAGTTAATATTTTTTTTCCAAACCTTAACAAATTTCATATTTTTATTTGGTACTTGTTTTAGGCTTTTTTATTAGGGATAATATTTTTCCCTCTTTTAGTTTTTTTTTGCTGAAAAAAAGTATGGAAAATTAAATATGTAACTAAATAAATTAAAATTAAATCCTTTATATGGTTCTTAGCATTAAGATATTTTCATTCATTAGGCGGTATTCTGTTAAAATAATTTAAGCTTTGATATGTTAACGGCCGAGTGATGATCGCGTTGTGTTAAATTTAGCAATAAACTTAGCAATTGTTAAAAGTTAACAACGGTTTAGAATGTTTAACAAAACGTCATTGTCATGTAGTTAATTAGTTTATTCTTATAATTTAAGGTACTTACTTTCTATCATTTCCATACTCGGTCTATAAGCGTACCATTTGGAAAGAGGAAAAATAATTTTAATAAAAATCTTTTTAGGTTAATTTTTATACACAGCAACAAAATAAAATCAGGATAATTAATTGCCAATCAATGTTTTAAAATAAGCATATAAAAAAACTTTATTAATCTACATTATTTTTTAAATGAATGCCTATTGGCTATAAGATGCATGTTTTCTATCATTTTTCTTAAGTTGCTAATTTACTTTTTTTTACATTTTTCTATATAATAACTTAGCAGTTTCTAAAAAAATAATAAAATAATAATCTATGTAAATTTATAACTTAGAACTTTGTACATAAAAATACTTAAGGCGATCTCTATTGTTACAGGGCCCATTGATTCCAGCCGCCTTCACCAATGGCTACCACTGAGCTGCCCAACGGACTATTCCGAGTGTTTCCGATCCCTAGTTCGGTCCTCATCGGCAGCTGCAGCTGTGATTACGTCATCACAACCAAATCTGCACTTGTACATTCACCTTTATATTATGTATAATAATAATATATTACTATTTAGCACCCGCTGAGCGGTTACCACTTGTTGTTGTATATGTTTGGTGTTTGCGATTCGCTTTCCGCCATACGACGACTGCCGAAACTCAGCGACAGCGTCCGATTACTGTCGAGCGGTTAAAGGATGTTGTAAGTAGCATGCATTTTATGGAATGTCAGTCAGTTTTTGACTTAAATTTTAAAGGTGAGTGTTATGAAATGCATTTTTGAATTTTGAATATCTTAAGCTTCAATAAGTCAATTACCCTTAATATCTACCACATTTTAAAAGTTTAAGAAAAGACACAACAAAAATAATTTAACACTATGGGAAAATTTCAATTATCTATTTTATTAATCAACTTTTTTTTGTATATAAGCTACGGGCTTAAATAAAGAAAAACATTATTTTAAGTGTGTTGAAAAAAAACAAGCCAAAGTTCAAAATGTTTGTAGGTAATTCGATACAGTGGTTTTAAGTTTAGTTTATGTATTTTGGATTTCTTTTTATTTAGATGACTGACATAATTTGGGACAAGGTGATTTTATTTTTGCGTTTTAGATATTTTTTATACTTGATCTTGATGTTTAAATGGTAAGTTAGAATTTTAGTTAGATTGCACTTACACACCCTATTGACGTTAGTAAAAGTAAGATCATCTTGTTTGTCCATTTTTATAATTGCATTTTATATTTTAAAGATTGGGTGGGTAATTTTTTTTTCGTTCGTAATGTTTCGGCAGTAGTCGTTCAAAAGCGGTATTAACCCCCCACCAAACACAAGCACTATTGGTTAACACTTTGCGTTTCTATAAATTACATATGATATATTACAGGGTATCTTTATAGGATACATTATCCTCACATATTATTATAATTAAGGACCAACCGGGCTCTCGACTCATGTATTAACAAAATTGAGATGAGACACCTTGGTAATTATTATGATTTTTATTAGTTTTTGAGGGAGGTTCTATGGCTAGTTAGGCTAAAAACTATTTTAAAAAGTAATTATTCTTATTTCATACTATTTTAATTCTTGTTGTTAAGTTTATAAAGTAAAAAAACCATTAAAGCGATATAAATTTCCTAATTCGGTATTTTACGATTATCATTATCTTGTATCTCATAACTTAAGACAACTTGATGCACATCTATTAATAAATAAAATTTAAATAATTTTGCTGATATTTAAACATATATTAGCTATCCAAAATAAGCATAATTATTAAAAAAATCAAGTTTTATAAATATGTTTCCCACAAATCCAGAACAACCTTTACGAAAAAAAATAGGGTAAATAACCAATTACAAAAAAATATTTTATTCGATTCATTTATTTAAATATATACTATATTTATCAATAACTTTACTTAATTTAACCGTGAGCTTAATAAAGTTTAGCATGATGTTTAAGCATATACAGGATGTCTCAAAATTAGTGGTCAATATTCCTAATAACTCATGGTACTTTCCAAAATATGAAAAAGTACCTATAAACATGCTTGAAAAAAGTACTTTAAATGGTTAGAGCCTCCCGAAGAATGGGCACCAAAATTTCGTTTTCGTAATATATCTGGAACCGTTAAATGAAGGCCCGTTTAATTTAAAAATGTGAAATTAATTATTTTCTAAACTTGCTTTTAGCTGATTTTCCAAATTCAGGGGCATTACATACAGGATGGGTGCATGATATATTATGCCTATTTTTTTGTCAGCTTTCAGGATTTTTCCTCAAAAACGTACTGTTAGTCGATCTTTGTATACATATTGTTTTAAATAAAATCATTTTGAAAATATTATGTGCATCAAATGTTAAAATAATTAGAATAGGACAACTTTATTATCATTTATTTATTTTATTTTATCTATCAGGTTAACGATTTTTCCCTGTTAGTAACATAATTATAATACATGGTGCAAAACATTTCTAACGCGTTTTAATTGAAATAAAAAAATATTATTTTTTACTTCAAAACCTATTAAAATTTCTTTTTTTTTTTAAAAGGTCTTTAAATAAACCTTAGTTTTCCGTTATACATATTCTACCCCTACGGCTTATACTTTGGGATGCCCAAAGAATTAAAAATGGTTTTGTCTCATGTCATTGCCCGCTAATGTAATTTTCTGAAGCAGATCTTTGCAGGTATTTATCTTAGTTGCATAAACCATTTTGCATATATGGCCGAAAAACTGAAAAACACAAAATTAGGCCCATCTGGATATCAGTTGACTCCAGATTTTTAGAAAAATGATATAATAATTTTTATATTAATTTTACTTAAAAATAGGCCAAAATCAGAAAATTTACTAAAAATGTCTGTTTTGTGTATAAATAATAAAGGTTTCATTATTTGGTGCTAAAAGTACCAACATTCTACAAACAAAAAAACTGGGGCATAAAACATCAGGTATTTACCCTGTATGTAACGCCCTCGAATAAATTTAGGTAATTTGGGAAATCAGCTACAAAAGTTAGACAATAAACAACTTTACTGGCCTACCTTCAATGGTTTTAAAAATGGTACGCAAAATTTGGGGCCCTTTTTTGGCGGACACTAGCCATCTTAAAATGCATTATTTAAGGCATGTTTATATGATCTTTTTTTATATTTTGGAAAGTACAATGGGTTTTAGAAACATTGCCCACTCATTTTAGGACACCCTATATAATAAACCATGCTTAAATAATATTTATTAAAACCGTTTATTTTTATTAACAATAAAAATTTTAAAATGTATTTGTAAATAAATCCGATTTTTATTTTTAACATTACTTTAAGCAAAATTAATTTATTATTAATTCGAAAATTTTTAATAGATTGCAAACTTCGTCAAAGGTATCAATTGGCAATGAAAGTTAGGAATATTTTAAACTAATTTCTGGCTCTAGAACATCCCTTAACAGGATAGTGTTGTTTTTATAAAATTTTATTTCTTTTATTAGTATTTTATGAAACATTATTTATAAAATTTTAATATGATAAGTAATGGTTTATGTTAAGTTACTATTCGCCCCGCGCGGTACGTATACAAAAATCTATTAATTATAATAATTTTAAGAAATTTGTATATATTTAAAATTGTTATTCATTGGTACGGACCAGACAGACTAACACCTATCGATTTTAGAAATGCATAATATACGTTGACCAAAATATATCTTTTATTTTGGTTGTCCATTTTTTATAAATTACATATAAAGACAAAAGAATCTCAAATACTGTTACATTACGAGTATAACCAATTTCTTTTACTAGATTTTTTTATATATCTATTAAAAGAAAATAAAAAAAAGCAACACTGACATCCTTTTTTGCTACTAGCTAAAATAGGGTTGTTTTGGGCAACGGTATAGTTGCTAGTATTTTACAATTTTTAAATGCACAAAATAAATCTCACAAAAACTATTTTCACGCTTTCTTTACCAAAAACGATTAGTGCTTGAACTAGATGTACGAAATACTTTTTAAGAGTAGAATTAAAATTTTAACCTAAAAACTTTTATAATACGTCGATTTGCAGTGAAGTCTTAGGATCATTTGATGATTTATATCATCAATAACCACAAAATGCTTGTTTTTATATGACCATATATACGCAAATACAAATTTAAATTTAAATTCAATAAAACATAATTATAATACAAGCTAATATGCCTAAATAGTTTATTCTAAGGTCATCAAAACTTTGCGAAATTTAAAGTTTTTACGAGACATCACTACAAATTAAATAAAATAACTTAATGCTTGCTGTTCTTCTGTGTGGCCCGCACGACTCTGTGTAGCTTTTAGATTTCAAATCCTTATTCGTATTTTCCCCACATGTAAACCTTTAAGCCTAGATCTGTCTCGATGTTAGGCAAGACAAGATCAATTTTAATAAATATTATAATATATTAATGTTTCTTGTTATTATGTGAATATTCTATAAAATATAATGGGCGGAGAACGGCATTATTTTATATTTTAAGTAAACCTTACGTGACTGAGAAGCGTAAAGTACAGAAACAAAGATAGCAATATAAAATTGGTTAATTGAAAATTTAATTCTATGTATTGATTTTACAGAAGAAATCATGTCATAGAAATAATACAATAATGTTTTTTTTTTAAATTTGAAATTCAACTAAATATTTAAAAAATCTGCAAACTAAGGCTTTAATAATTTTATTTAAATAATGCTGTTACGTTACGCTTTTAAAGGTCAAGTATATTTTTGTGAAATAATTAACAAAATTGTGATTAAATAGTTAATTTTTTGAAATGTCCTTTTTCGCCCTTTAATGTCATTTTCCATGTGGTTATAAGGTGTGTTATTTTTTAGTTTTTAAGTTTTTGCCGATATAGGCTTGTTAATAAGGATATTTATCAAATAGAAAAACCTATTATTTCTGTCTGAATGATAAAAATGCTTGTGTAATATTTCCTCAGTACAAACCACCACGATATAAACTAAAATTAGGCCGAATGATTGCAGCGGATATACAGAGTGAACCAAAAATAACAGATTTTTCCATTCATTTTTATTAATTATTTAGAAAATAATATAAGGTAAGGTGGCGGGTAAACTTAGCTAAGGGCATATAATGTAAATTTAGACATTTAGTATCTTTACGTTTTTATAGGACAAGAAGAAAGACCTCTTATTTTTACCACACTGTATATTTAACTGTTACTAATATTTATTTTGCATTTTTAAGCAATAATTTGCACAGTAGGAAAGAAGAAAGAACATCTTTCGAAAAAGTAAGTAATTTTTTTACTGGTAGCTAGAAAATTTTAACGATTTAATCAAAATTTACTAAATATGTACGTAATCCTTTGTACCTGAAAACGTTAAAAATACTTTTGCTATAGTTATCCGCAATGGCTTACAAAATGCTTAAGATAACAAGGAAATAAGCGATCTGCCAATGACAGAATTTAATTTTTTTTTTGTTTAAAGTAAGGATACATGTTACTTAAAATACAGAGCAGTCACAAAAAAAGTGTGTTTCTTTGAAACAAAATATTTTAAATATTCTAAATAAATTTAAACCAGCTAAATATTAAATCTTCACAAGATTTTTGGTATTTAGTAATATGGCGCCCATTAACAAGATAAGTATTGAAAACACATCACACAACACATATTTGAGCAAATACATGATTGTAATGAAAATTTAAAGATATTTTCTATAATAAAATTAACATAAGTATCCACTGGAAAGTTCATAACGTTTTTATTTTTTTATATGGCTACAATATTTGTTTTTGTTTGGCAAATTTAATATACATTGTTATTAGTTAAAAAAATAGGATTAGAAATTAATTGACAATTACTTATAATATTCTTTTTATTTTAAAACAATAAAGAAATCTGCTTTCCTTATAGTAGGTAATAAGGCCTGGATTGTGAGTTACCATGCATGTTAAAGTTTGACTTTGGCCTTTATTGGGGGATTACAAATAAAGCTAGAATGGGAGCCCTCAATATCTTTTAAGAAACTACTCCAAAACCACCCTCAAAGGTTATTTTTTTTTAGTTTTTTCCAATTTTCTTAGAATTTTAAAGAGATAAAATTTCATTTTGGCTGGTGTATGATATGTATAATCATAACCAAAAATAAATTTCAAAACAACCCTAAAACTATTGCAAAAACATATTTGTTTTATTATTTGCTACTTCATTCAAAATTTTCAATTTTAAATAAGTAAAATGTTCTAAGTCCCATACATAAATATTTTGTAGTGTTACATATGTGGGATAGGAAAGAGATAAACAAAACATACAAAATATAAAAAAACAAAATATAAAACTTCACAATAATAAAAACAAGATTAAATATATCTATATATTCGCTACTTTAAAAACAAAATATGATTAAACATTACTGGTTTAATAAATAAGTTCCTACTCGCTTGATACCGAACCCTTTTGCAGTGTTACAATAGGGCATCCTGGTGGAAGGTAGGGTCTCTGGAATATTGTTCCAGTGACCAAATATCTTTCTTCTAAGCTGTTTAAAACCTTTGGATTCTGCGCAGTAAATTTTAACAAAAAGGGTTTTTGGTTTATTGAACAGAGGTGGTTTGGCGCAGTTTCCTACTTTTATTTTTAGTCCTCCATGCGATTCATACCTACTATTAATTTCTATTCAAATCACATCACTAAGGTACCTTAAATGTTGTACAAATTCTGATCGTCTCAAAATATTAACTTAAGAATAGATAGGGTAAAAAATTAATGTTGCCAAATCAACTATAAAAAAATTAGATCTTTTAGTTAAAACAATTTTCAATTCTTTTGCTTAAAAATGCAAAGAATTTTAGTAACAAAACAACGATTGTCTCGTAGTAGCAGAACAAAAGTATATTATTTGTAGTGGATAGAATTTGCGTTTCCGTGAAATGCAACCTATTATTCGAAACCTCAGGCTAAAAATTAAAAGCAGTAAATAATTTTGTATTAATTTATTAAATTTGGTACCTAATTTTTTTAATGGTTATCAATTTTAAAGTAAAACAAGTTTGTAGTTACTAAGGAGTTAACTCAAAAAACAATATTTTGTGATAAATGAAGCTGACCCTATACCTATTTCCTAAGTGTTTTGGTTTTTGGGTTTATCTGGTTACAGATAATATTTTGGGAGAAAATAAATCATGCATTTTGCTTTTAAGTAAAAAAAATGCCTAGAACCTGGAGATCTTATTTTAATACCAAAAATATTTTTTTTGGAAGTTTAGATATAATATCAATATTTGTAAATTATATCAAAATTATTTGCTAGTTTTTAGATACATAGTTTGAGGTAGAGTCAGCTAGAAGAAACCGATGAACAAAAATAATGACGTCGATGCAAAGAATTTCGTATTATTTAGCCAATTAGTTAGAAAATTTTTATATGCGCAGATTGTAGGGTATACTGGGCATCTTAGTTTGACTCCACTGAAAGTTTAAAAATTATTACCCTTTAAAATAATAAAAATTTAATGACTATTTTTAATTATGTTCTTTTTAAATAAAATAGTGCATATTTTTAAAACGTTTACTTGTTGTTAAGCAACTAAGTTCATTTTTAAATTTTGATATATTTGCATATTTATTTCTTTAATATTTTTCTGTTTTAAGTTAACTTATGATTTTCAACAAATACTTTTTTTAGTAAGTATTAAAATGCCATGTTATTATGAGGTAAATCTTTTATAAAATATTTTATATCTTAGAAACAACTAAAGGAAAGCAAAATACATATAAAAAGAAACCTATTATTTTTACGTTTAAAAAAATAGTAGAACTTAATTTGTAAAAATATTACATTATTCAAGGCAAAAAGAACCTACCTTAAAATTAGATAATTAAAACGTTTATAATTTTAAAGGTGGTAGTTTTTTGACCATTCTCTGTGGCGGTTATTGTAAGGCACCCAGAATCCCGATCTTATTTTTTTAACGAACGTATGTGTATATGTCAATTATTGGACTTAATTTAGATTTTAGCCGCAGATATTTAACCGTATAACTTTAAAAATTTAGTTAGATCAGAACAGGTGACCTTGGGAATCATTAAAACATACGTGTATAAATCCTTTTAAAGTTTATTATAACAAACAGTTTTTATTTCTAATCAAAGAAATAAATTCATTCCGTTTTGCAGACACTACAGTATTATAGTCTTGAGGTCATTAGAAAAGTAGGTAAATACCGTATGGGATAAAATAAAGAAGTAGTTATTTTTTCACCCCCAGTTACACTATAAATGTCTTTGATAATATACTACTTAATTTAAATATGCATATATATATATACATATACATATATATATATATATATATATATATATAAATTCTTTTATATTATTAATATTAATAAGCAAATGTGGAAGTTTATTGCAACGTTTCACATTATTATTAGCTTTATAAGGTATAGTATCTAATAATGAATTAAAATCAAACATAATTAAACAGATACATCACAAATATTTTTAAGAGTATTAAAAGATTAGTGTAAACTATGTATGTTCCTTTATTGCAATTTAACCCATAATATTATATAATATTTATTTTCTTTAACATATATAAATTTCCTTTTATCATAATATAATAAGTAATATATTTCAATTATATATATATATATATGCTTTTGTAATATTAATATAATAAACATATTAAAATATATATCATATTTAATATTAAAAATAGTGTAAAATTATTATATAAAAATTTATATTTCTAATAAATATATATTATTCCGTTTTGAACTACAGTATTATAGTCTTGATATTAGAAAATAGGTAAATACGTATATAAAATAAGTAAGATTATTTTATTCCCCATTAAACTAAAATAATTAATTTTTAAAGAATATATATATATATATTTATATATAAATATATATATATATATATATATATATATATATATATATATATATATATATATATATATATATATATATATATTAATATATATATATATATATATATATATATATATTATATATATATATATATATATATATATATATAAAATATATATATATATATATATATATATATATTATATATATATATATATATATATATATTAATTATATATATAATATATATATATATATATATATATATATATATATATATATATATATATATATATATATACTAATGGGTAGAGGTGGACAAAATGAAAATTAAAAGTAATTTTTTCAACACGTTTTGCAAGGTATGTTGTGCTGTGCTAAGTTGTTTTTTAAAATTAAAAATTACAATTTAACACTATTAAAAAAATACTAAAATAAATTAAATACTTTATATAACATTTTCCTTTTGAAAGAAATCATATTTACAAACAAATCTCGAAATTGTATAAAAATAAATAAAATAAAATGAAAACATTTAGGATGTGTAAATACCATGGACTTGTTTTGGTGATTTTTATTAGGTGATTAAGTTTTGTTTAAAGGAATGTTGTTTTTTAAATGTAAAAAGGTAAAGTTAATAATTTTTGATAGTTCTCAATTTATTTTTTTTTCTTCTTTGTATGCAGGATGTCGTTTATATTTTAATCTTTTTTCACATTTCCAAATACATTTTGCTTTTATTTAGCCTGGGGTTATTATATTATAATTAATTTGACAAAGACTGCTTAAATCATTTTTGTTATTTAAAGCTTTTTTTTATTATTATTTTTTAATTATTTCTCTATTTTTAATTTTTAGTAGTTTGTTTTTTGAGTCTGTATTTTGGTTTCTTTAAGGTTAAATTTGTGATTCGTTTGGGACTCGTGTCACGTGTTGCGATTCACGAATTTAACTCTAAAGAAACCAAATTACTGACTTAAGACACAAACTACCAAAAATTAAAATAAAAAAAACTTTTAAAAAACTAAAAGAAATAATAATAAAATAAAAGATAAATTAAATAAAAACAGATATGAGCAGTCGTGGTGAAATTTACTATAATTTAATAAAACCAAGCCTAATATCAGCAAAATGTATTTTAGACTGTATAGATAGATTTAATCAGAGACGACATTCTGTATAAAAAATAACAAAGCAAATAAGAGACTTTAAAAAATTATTAATTTAATGTTTTTACATCTAAAAATAACATTTTTAAACAAACTTAATTACTTACTGGATATCATCAAAACAAATTCAAGGTATGTAAATATTTGGCCTTTGTTCTATTTTATTTATTTTTTTAGGATTTTAAATTTTTTTAGTAATTATGACGTCTTTTAAAAGAAAAATGTTTAATGTATTTTTCCAAAAATTTATCTTAGTATTGTTTTTAACCGTGTTAAATTATAATTTTTAATTTTAGAATAAAACCTGATACAGCAAAACATATTGTGCGAAACGTCGTACTAGAAATTCACTTTTTGTTTTTATTTTATCAACTTGTTGGCATAGAAAAATTTTAAAAAATATACATACATATATACTACTTCTATTTATCCCACTACTTTTATGCGCTGTAACAAAAATGGGTAATAAAGGATACTAAATTCAGTGGCAGCGTTAGGTTAATTTACATTTTCACGTCAAACCTGTTATTTTTAAACAAATAACATAGCAAAATCTTGTAAAAAAATAACTAATCAATACTTTTTCAGCTAGGTTTGTTACAGCGCATCATTTTAAAGTTATTTTTAAAAGAAATGTGATTTTCAAACTTATCTATTTAGTCATTATATTTGGCTGTCGGTACCGAAGAGTAGCTAGGTAATAATAAAGTGACGATGTGTAGCTATTATCATGACGATAACGGCGAAAATGACCAAAGGTATATAAAATGTCAATACTATTGTCAATGCGGATTCCTTTTTCAGTTTTTCGATATTAGCCAATTTTCACAGAATTAAAGTAGACAAAATTAAAAAATATAATTTTAGTATGGTAAAATGATATTAAATCATTAAATTATTTTAATACCTTACCCCTGATCGTTTAAAATATTTTTTTTAATTATATTACTTTGACACGATAATAAATTTTCTTATATTCATAACAACCAGGGTAAATGTCATAACATGAAATTATAAAACGTATTTTAAAAACTATAGTTCACTAGTAAATATTAACTTTAAATTTTTCTTTTGTAAATTTTATTAAAACTAGAGATAATTTGGGTAAAATTTAAGAAGGATTAGAAAAAAGAATAATTAAAAAATAAATACATAAATACGCTTCAGGTTTACGAAACTTGTCAAAATAGCAATCAATATGTTTAATTTTTAGCCGGTTTTGTCAAGTGATTGACAGAGGCATTTTTTCCATATCCATTATTTTCTGTTTTTAACTAATTTTATTTAATGTCCCTATCTTCTTTTAAAATCCGTGATATCGCTAAAAGACAGGTTTGCAAAATATTAAAATATTTTTATATTTTGTCTCTTTTTGTGTCCATTTTTATCTTAAATTTTATATGCCATCTACAATATATGTTATCTTTTATACAAAACGGAGGTTTTTACTTTACAACATAGCTATTGGGGTATGTCTAGGCATTTATTATAACTCATGCAACAGTCATATATACCCGATAACACAGAATCCTGTCCATAACTTCTAAAGCTTAATTTTGTTATGGTTATGCTCGAGGTTATTATTATATTTTAATTGTGGTTAATGATATTACAAACTTAATTTTAATGTTGAGATATTATTTTAATTTTACTTGTAGTAAAGCCATTGAAAATCATAACGTTTTTAATTCTTTTTCTTTTGGCTTTTTTAAATATTGTTTAAATTTTACCGGTTGTACTAATTTTAAATATGGTATTATCAAACCGTAATGAAACATTATTAAAATCTAAGCTATTTTTTTCGAATTATAATTGAAAGCAGGTTGATGTTGCGTACATTGACAACTCAGGACATTCTTACTAAAAATTTTCTATTTTGAAAACATATTTTAACTGTAAGATACATTACAATTTCACCAAAATTTCAAAAAAGGTTTATCATGGTCATATGTATTGTTGGTTATTAAAAGAGTTAGTATTAGTAAAAACATTATAAGAATACAATTGAATGCAACGGCTTTAATTCTGTGAAAATTATCTTGATTTAATAATATTGTGTCAATGCAGAGCAATACGTAGGTAGTCAAAAGAAATCTATGTTTTTGTTTATATATTTTAATATCCATACAACTGTGTTATATTTGCATTAAGTGGTAGGTATAAGTTTAGCTAAAGACATATACTAGTGAGTCGGTCCAGATAGTTTTCATCTCGTATATAACTTCCATCCATAAGAATAAATAAAAGTATTATTAAATGCAGTTATACATATTTTTCAATGATAAAAATAAGGCAGGATTGTTTGATTTATTTTGATACGTTATTTAGAAGAACAGGTACTAGCATACCACTTTAGATTTGCACAAAATGATTTAGAATCAGCTTAGACACACTACTTATAAATTTTAAGAAGTTGCTCTATTTTCCAATAATGTTATTTTATAAAAATAAGCTTTTCGTTAGAATGAATCCGAATGATCTCAGAGACTTGGTAGCTAGTTTGATTTTTGATACATTAGTTAGAAAATTTTTGTAAGGCCTAAATTTTGCTAAATTCCCATTTAAGTACGGTAAGATGATGAAAACGGACCGATTCTACAGCCGAAGCTTAAAATCGCTAGAAAGCAAACGCAAAAGCCAATATTCAAATATACTTATAAGAATAGGGAGCTATTGCGGTGTTACGTTTTGCAATAAAAGAGATTTTATTAGACGCGGGTTAAAAGTTGGTTTAAAAGAAAGTGTATTAGTAGCTCCCTCATATGGCAAAATAATGCGTAATAGTAGGTCCGTGTTAAAGGCAATATACTAATGCAAAGCGCCTAAAAGACGTAATTAACAACATATCAGCTAAAAACGCGGACAATTCGGCAGCTAATAAAAAGAATCACTTCAAAAATACTTTAAAACAATTTTACAAAATTATTTATGTTGCGGAATGTTTTTAAAACCAAATTAAATAAACATTTAATATAAAATTGCAAAATCATTAAATTCATAATATTATAAAATAGGCTACATCTCTAAATAAATTAATATAAATACAATATTTTAGTTTATAAAAATTCCAATTATGGCAATTTTAGGTAAATTTTCTCTGCAATTTCAAATGTATTACTTATTAACATTGTAATTAATTTTTAATAAGGAGCCTTTTTTATAAAAAAGTATTTGATTTATTTTACAGTATTCGGAAGGAACAGTAAAAGATTAAGATATCAACACTTTTTTTTCCGCAAATATAAATATATTATTCCTAAAGTAAGATAAGCTGATCATAATAAAGTAAAGTTATACCTTCATTGCAAATTAAATCTTAGTTTACACTAAAAGATTTTAAGTGAAAATAAAAATATTTTAATAATCTAAATAGGTATAAATTAAAGTACTTTAATATAGGGCTGAATTTTTCAAAAATATATAATCAATAATAAAAATACATAAATATTGTTGATATATCGATAAATCATATAATTTATTGTTATATTGATAAATTGAAATCCGCCCAGCCCTACTTTAATTAAACAAAGTTAAATTTTGCAAATATTTGATGTGATTCTTTTTTGAAAAACATGAGTTGATTAAATAAATTACTGTTCCTAAAAATAAAATGAAGAACAGGATACTTACTTAATAAACGACGTTTTTCAATAATAGTCCTTTTAGAGGCTAGAAAATAAGATAATATATAATTTATAAAAAATATATTACTTTCCAAAAAAAAAATATCTCGACAATATTAAATTAACTCTATGTGAGTCTTTCAGTTGTATTATTAAAAACTATATCGTGGGCCTTATACTATACACTGAAATTTAAATTGTGCTGTCCAAATTTTGATTTTTTAAGTTTTCTAAACATACCAAGTGTTTGGTTAATATCAAATAACTAAACTCCACATAAGTATACTTTTTTTTATTTCTTTTGTAATTTTAGTAGCCTTAATTATATATTTTTTTAGTTTCCAAACTTAAGAGCTACTTTTAATATCTAAACATTTTTAAAAGAAAAACATATTTCCTTTTTTAAGTAGAAACAAAATGGTCAGGTTTTTATAAAAATATTTTTGCAGTAGTATAAAAAAAAGTAAAATAAAATATAGAATCTTGTCGCTTTTAATGTTTTCATTTTTGAGATTTATAATCTTTTCGTTTAAAAAATTAATTTTTTCAATGAGCAAAATCTTTTTATTTTAAATGGTGTTTCATATAAAATGCAGCATTGTTACTGATAAAAAATAAATCTACTCTGATTTCTTTTGTATTTTGTACTTTTTTAAAATTAACTTAAATTAATATGAACAATAGAATTAAAAAAAAACAGAAGGTAACACTCTACACATAATATGTAGAACTATGATACGCCTTAGCTTTAAGAACCTGATATCCTTTTTTACAAGTTTCTGTCAAATTTATACAAGAATAAAAAATACACCAGTCAAAAATACTTTGTTATTCTCCTCTTGTACAAAAGGTATTCATTTAAAAAAATATATTTTGAAGGTTTGGTATTTTACTGTTGGCAATAATTGGTATTTACCAAATAATGGTAAAAATATATCCGTCGAAAAGTCAATTTTTAATAAAATAAGATACAAAAACATATTAAACTAGTTCTCCTTTTCTAAAATTTGATATAAACCAAACATTATGTAAAGTATTATACAAAGTGTCGCGGAATTAGTTAGATAAAAAAAAATATTGCGACACTCAAACTTCCTATTAAAACGCCCAAAGGCGTAGTTGTGTTAGTTTTATATATATGTTGATTTCTTTATACTGAAACAGTTATTTTATTGAATGTATACAAGTTGTATATATTGATATTATGATATAATTGATATACATATATACTCTAATTTATAATAATTACTATAATTAAAAGTAGTTGATATAAAATATATTGTGGTTTGGTGGTACCACTTTGTGTATTACCACCTCCTATGTCCCTGTGTTTTTGCAAACCCCGGTCCATTCCTCCCTATTTACACCATATTTAATAAAAATATATATTATAAAATAAAATTTCGAACATATTTATTATCAATGGAATTTTTGTAAGAAGTTACAAAAATATAATATAGAAATAATGGTAACCGATAAATTTTATTAAATGTAGTTTTGTTTTACTTCAAAATTAGAAGTTTTTTTAATAAAATAAAACCAGTTGATTTGTCTACAAATAAAATTTTGTATAAATGTTTTGGTTCAAAAAAGCTTCATTTAAAAGTATTTTTAAAAAGATGGATATTATAGATTTTCTTTCTAAGTTTTAATAATAGTTTGTTAAGAGAAAGAGAAAAATAAAGCTTTTTTATTAAAAAAAAGTAATCCTTTTTTGTTGGTCATGATAAGTTATTTATATTTAAATTTTGCGTAAGATGTAAATATATTTAGAAGGATTATAGGAAAAAATTATGAAGATCTTGCAGTTTTCGGTATTCACCAAAGTTTTAAAAATCTTACTTGGCTATCATTGTCCTGTTAAAGCTACTTTTAAAATGATTTAAAAGATATTGTATTACGGTAGTTGACTTTTTTATTAATTTTACCTTTGAGCTCTAAATTTAGCTTAATAAAAGAGATAAAAACAAAACAAGTATTTATGTGAAAATAATGAGGCTATAACATGTGCGGCTAAGACCAGAACTTATCCCGAAAAAAAGTTATAAGGTTGTTAATTCTAAAGTTACATTATTTAAAAATTGTTTAATAAATATGTTTAAAATAAAATTAAAGAAATAAAAAAATAAATGGTGTAAGTAAGGTATCAATGTTTAAAGTATTTCATTGTGTGGCCACTAAAGGCTTGTATATGCAATATCAAAGAGCAATAACCATACTCCTTCTGTGGACGCTTTTGACTTTTAAAATTAAGAATTATATTAATATTAAACATGTTATTGTAAGTAATTTTAATGATCATAAAAATTTTACACTATATTACGAATGCGAATGGTAATTAAAGAAATTTTTGAAATCATGCTAATAGATCCGACTTGTACAGCTAGGAGTTGTAAAATAAGAATTTGTTGTTGAAGGCCAAATGGACTGGAATGTGGTCGATTTTTGGCTATTTAATGCCCCTTCAAGGGCCTTCATGTATATCTTATAACAGTGCGTTCTACAATGTACATACATATTATTATTATTACAATTATAAGACATGAGGTTCACAACGTGCCGTGTGTGTATGTGGGAATTAAAATATAATATGGACATTGTTCAAAATATAACTTGTTGTTTTATTTATTAAAGTCCCGTTCCTGATAGTAAAAATAGGGTGTATGAGAAACGCCTTAGCACCACAAGTAGTTGCCGATATACTCTGTTATCGGCTAAATTAAAACTTAAACCCAGTAGGTGCGAATTAAGATTAAAATGCTCTGTGTGTTGACGATTACTAAATGAAACACTACGAATTGAATAAATATACAAAGTTTATTTACGATGTATTTACAGTTTACTACACTTCAATTATCTCGATGTGTAAATTGGGCATATCAACAATTTTTAAACTTAAAATGTATTCTTTAGACAAATATTTAATTTAAAATTCTATTTACTTTAAAATTAAAAAAGAAAGAAAACGGTTTTTAATTTACTCTTTGACTAAAATCGCCCTAATTAATAGTCAAACTTATTATTTAAAGACAATAGTTTCTGTTCACAATCTATTAAGGCTTACTTTACAAAAAATATGTAAAAAAATTATAAATTTTACTAAATGAAATTGGCAAAAATTTGCTTTAAATCAGTAAAAAATTTGGTTATCTGTCGTTTGAAGTCTATAAATCATTAATTTATTTACGTAACGACACGATTGAAAATGTTTTTTTTATCACTATAAAGTTAAAAAAGTCAAAATTAAATTTATAAGTCATTTACCGTTTTAAGGACACTTGGTATTAATTCTTGACTCATTATCTCATCAATAAGGTTAAATTTTACCTTTACCCTCTGCTAATTTCCGGAAAACTACCATTTACTAACTACTTTCCTTTTTTATTTACTGCTCGCTTTTTCTTACAACACTCACTTGAAGGTCAGTTCTGTCCTTTTCTTTTAATCACCTTACCTATATTTTTAACCTTACGTACATGTCAAATTAGATTTAACAGAGAAATACTTGAACAATTTATAACCTTATTTGCTTACAGAAAAAAGAATGCAGTAATTCGTACTACCATAGAAATCTAATATTCTCATCTTAATTACAAAAAAAGGCAGTATTTCATACTATCATGAAAATCTGATATTCTCATCGAGATATTCAATGGAATATTTCGGTAATTTTCCTGAAATACAAGAACAAATTTCAGATCATGATTTACAGACAAAACTCAAGGTCTTACTGACCGGTCTCCGCGACCTTCCACTGGCCCGAGCTCTGGTTGGATGGGTCTACTCACTGAGCAAATACAACCTCATTAAGCATGTCGATGTATTAGCGTTGAATAGCGACGGGCGGCTTCCTTAATTTTGCTGTTTTTAGATCGGTAAAAGAATTTATTAAGGCGGCATTGTCACGACTAAAGGAAAATTAAGTGTTTAAATTTAGATTTTTATTATTTTATAAAAAATAAAAAGGAATGTTTGCGCACTTGTGGCTATAGAAAAAATAGCCCCGCAATTTTTGACCCAATACGAATTTTCATGAAAATTGGTATTTAAGCATACTTTACCCTCTACTAGTTATATTCGTTGGATGGTTGCTTTTTATTATTAGGGGGTAAAAACCTCCCAGAGGGCAGAAATAAGAAAACTATAAAAATTAACGTAATTTTTATTAGCTTTAAAAGTTTTAAAAAATATTAATAATACAAATTAAGCTTGTCTGTAACGTTTTAACCCTTAGACCCGTATGACAGAATTGGAAAATGTTAACATTGTTTATATATAATTTCGTATATAAACACTTTTCACAAATGTTGCTTGGTTTTTTAGTTACAGTAAAAAAAATAATAATAAATCATTTTTT
Source organism: Listronotus oregonensis (assembly GCA_019359885.1). Lineage (NCBI taxonomy): Eukaryota > Metazoa > Arthropoda > Insecta > Coleoptera > Curculionidae > Listronotus > Listronotus oregonensis. The sequence goes on along the minus strand of JAHBCN010005782.1, from coordinate 25,263 downwards.
TAAGTCAATCAAGCTTTTTTCAAACACTAAATTAATCAACTTTTGGAACCCATTATTAGCACTTATAGAAAGTAAATTACGTACAATTTTAATTCCTATAAAAAAATCTACAGGTTTCATTACCATTTTTCTAAACAAGTCAGCTGCTTTAATTTCTGCTGACTTTAAACCTTCAGACAACATTATAAGATTCTTTTAAAGAAAAGTGATTATATATATATATATATATATATATATATATATATATATATATATATATATATATATATATATATATATATATATATATATATATATATATATATATATATATAATAGTTTAATTTTTCTTGGATTATTCATTTAGTACATATTTAAAACTTTTGTTATGTTATATATTTCCTGATTTATTATATATATATATATATATATAATATATATATATTATATTATATATATCTCAACTCAACACATATATATTAGTTTAGATGTTTTCTTGGGATTTTGGTCCACTGTTTGAGACAATATTTAAAAACTTTTGTTTGTTTATTGACGTTTCGGCTGGATTTCCCGAGCCTTTTTCAAAATACAACTATAAGCAAAGGTAACAATAATCAGTAAAGTCTCTCCTTCTCACATACTTAACACCAAAATCCCAAGAAAACATCTAAACTAAAATATATAATTTAAAAAGAGGTCCAAAAACCAAGCTAACGCTAAACTACACACACACACGACTGGTGTATTTCCTACGCCAGCGAGCGACATGTTGGTTATTTTACAAGCGTTGAGCGAGGATATAAAGCTTATGAGGGCTGAGTTGGAAGGTCTAAAGGATGCTGTTTTTTTTTTGTAGTAATAAGATTTTGACGCCAATCGCAGCAAGTGCAAGAATTCAACGACCAAGATCAGAATGTTTATTTTAAAAATTGTAAAATACAGGGATTACCGAAGAAGAACGCATAAGTTTGTGTGGGTTAAAGATAAAAACATTTTGGTATGGGGAAATAACACCTCTTCCATTTTTAACGTCAGAAATTTGGCAATGTTTCGTAAACTGATGAGATGTTTTAAGTAGGTTTAATACGGTATTATATTCATTTTTTTTATAATTATGGCTTTTAAGGTTTATTTTTAAAAATGTATAGGATTGCGCACGAAGACTTTACTTTTTCCATATTGTTGTATCATGTGACTATGAAGTTCTTTGCTATACGGAGGTTTGGCTGAATTACAGTGATAATTCTGCTAAGTTATTCATGAATAAATTTGTCGTGTTTCATGCCATGATAGGTTTCCTCAATTTCAACCAAGTGCGATAGCGGGAGTGTAATGTGTGCAGTCGAATTTCAAAAGGCGCCACCATCAGGACCTTTAGTCAGACACAGAGGATCTATTAAGGGTAAGAGCGGAGAAGAAAAAAACGATATTTGTTGTGTTTATTTGCCGCCTAAGGACTTAATAGCCTATTATTTCTTTTAAATAAACTGCAACAAAGCGAAAAAATATTTTTAGAAAAATTGTTCCCTAATAGGGTGGCAACTAATAAATAATGAGCGTTTATATGAACCAAAAAATGTCGAAAACCAATATTCAGAAATGATGAATTGCTTTTTATTCCTCGAACTAATGCAGTTTTATATTGTTTTTATAATAATAATTAATTGATGGATTTAGTCCTTTGTAATCAAGATTGTATTTAGTTTATGTCGGTTCATTCTGTAAATGTCATAGTGGTAAAAGATTTGCACCACCCAGCCTTAGAATTTAATGTAAATATAAATATATATTTAATTGTCTTTCTTAACCCAAAGCATTAGAATTTTAAAGAGCTGACTTCGCAAAAATTGATGACAATTTGCGCCGTTTGGTTAAGGCCTTTTAAAGATAAAACCATCGATTGTGTGACTGATAACTTTTATAATAAGCTAAATAATTTTATAGATAAAAACGTACCCAAGTATAAAATTACAGGTAATTTTTTTAAATATTTTGGAAAAAAAAAACAATTTTAACAAAATTACAAAAAAAATCAAGGTTCAGAATCACTATTTAATTTTTTTCAATTTGCGTCGGTGTTCCCAGTAAATGATGCAAAGCGATTATTATGAATATGTACACAGATTGAGACTGATATTTTCACTAATAATAAAGATTTTAAGACATTCCTAGAAAACAAAAAGAAAGGTCCAAGCGCTATTCCTACTTCGGTTTTCTATGAAAATGAGATCGCTACATCGCATCGGGACGAAATGTTTGTCAATTATTTTCAAAATGTCTTACAAGTAATTATGTAGAGTCACATTTTCACAAGCCTTTATTCTTTAACGTGCATGATGGCTTTACAATAAGTGAGGAAGATATCAAAAACATCATGAACTCACTTAATGTTAATAAATCTACTGGCCCGGATGACTTACCGGCATTACTTGCAAAGTCATTTAAGAATTTAGTTAGACCTCTTTTATATATTTTTAATTTGTTTTTACATCAGGGGACCTTCTGGGCAAAATGGTAGGTATCTTATATAACTCCAATAATAACAAAAAAAAGATAAACATAACTTTAAATACTATCTATTAAACCATACTAAAAATATTATTATAATAGAACAACCAGGTTTTCTCCTACTTAGGTCAACTGAGACCAATTTAGTCACATTTGTCAAGTATCTTTCGGAGTCTATGGATACACGAATTTATGTCGTTTATTAAAGTCGGTATAAATGTCATACCGAGTTTAATAATAATTTTTAATATATAATATATAATATATATATATATATATATATATATATATATATATATATATAAATATATATATATATATATATATATATATATATATATATATATATATATATATATATATATATATATATATATATATATATATATATATATATATATATATATATAATTATAATATATATTTTTATAAAATATTTTAAAAAAATATTTTTTTTTCTGCTCTATATTTTGCGAACAACGTTATGTATACAGGGAATATCAAAAAGCCGGTACAAGAACAAAGCTCATTTTTTTAAATGACTTCCTATATTTTTTGTTACATTTTTGTTTTCGGCATAAAATTTTAGATATTTTTTGTTAAGCATATTATATTCCCATATTTAAGTGTTTACGAGATATTCGCATTTAAATACAAATTTAGAAGGGATAAATCCGCTCACCTTTAATGTTGTTTTACGTTTCTATGGTTTCAGCGGTTTTTTGAGAGTTGCATATTAACCATATATGCTAAAGGGATTAATAAAAATGTCAAAATGACAGTTTTATTAATCTGTAAAAAAATTGTTTTAATCATTTTTTTCTTTGTTTAAGGTTTTACCTATTTCTACTCGCCATGTGATATCTAATTACTTATTAATTATTATTATGGCTGTTTTGTCACTCTAAAAACACCGCTAAAACCATAGAAACGTAAAACAACATTAAGAGATGAGCGGATTTTTTCATTCTAAATTTGAATATAAATGAGAATATCTCGTAAACAGTTGAATATAGGGATATTATATGCCAGAAAAAAAATATCTAGAATTTTATGTAGAAAACAAAAATGTAACAAAAAATATAGGGAGTCTTTTAAAATAATAAACTTTTTCGTTGTGCGGGCTTTTTGATACACCCTGTATACATATCTTTATTCGCAAAATATAGAGCAGCAAAAACCAAAATATTTTTGTATAAAACATTTTTTCCAATTTGAATATTTAAAGCAATAAATGGGGGGTCCAACTTCACAGACTTACCCTTTATATATATATATATATATATATATATATATATATATATATATATATATATATATATATATATATATATATATATATATATATATATATATATATATATATATATATATATATATATATATATATATATATATAATTTAGATAAGAATTTATAATAAAAATACAAAAAATTTTGTTGTGTTGAAATTTGACCGTTTGGCATCCAGCCCTGCTTGATTAAAAAATAAAATTTAGCATATTTTTATTTTTTAAAAATCAAGCATGCCTTGATACGAGCATTTATTAAATTTTATGAGTAGGTAAAGTAGTATTTCTAGGCAAGATATAAAAAAAGTTTATAAGAAAAAGTTGTTTAGAATGCAAAATTATGCTCGAATACCGAATTTCATAACCATAGGCCCAGTTTGATTTTTACGTTTTGTCTACCAAATTAATTTTTATTCATATTTAATAATAAGTAAATAATTTAAACTTAAAAATCAAAAATAGGCCTATGGTTATGAAATTCGGTATTCGCGCATAATTTTGCATTCTAAACAACTTTCTTATAAACTTTTATCTTGCCTAGAAATACTATTTACCTACTCATAAAATTTAAAATGCTCGATCAAGGCATGCTTGATTTTTAAAAATAAAAATATCTTTAATTTTATTTTTAATCAAACAGGGCTGGATGCCAAACGTCAATTTCAACCCAAAAATTTTTTGTCATATTTACGTATAAGTATCTGGCTCATCCTAAATATTATATATTATATATATATATATATATATATATATATATATATATATATATATATATATATATATATAACAGGGTTTTGTCTTTCTGGTGGTACCCAACTCAGTAATTTTTTTGGGAGCCTTTGATTGCTCATCCTCGCTACATGTCCATACCATACAAGTTGCCTCCTTTGGATTTCCTCTATAATTGATGTTTCGATTTTCATTATTTCCCTACCTCGGTCATTTGTGACCCGTTCTATCCTTGAGATTTTGGCCGCTCGTCTTCAAAAATCCATCTCAAGGGCGAGAAGTTTACGTTCTAAGGATTTTTTTAGTTGCCATACCTTACATCCATACAGCACTATATAGGTATTATATATAAGATGTTTCCTTTCCCGAGATATGCTCTGGGACCAGAGTATCGAGTTTAAGCACCTTATTACTTTTGCTCCTTCATAATCCTTTCGTTTATCCCTATCAATATCAATAATTAAAAAATAATAAACATCAGGAGACCGTATGCGGCATAATAACCCTTACTTAAAATAGGCGATTTCGGATATTTTTCCTTTAATTTGGCAAAAGGTAACAATAAGGCATTTATTATCCATCGAATTTCCACAACTGCAAGCATACTTAGATTACCAGTTTTTAAGTTGTTGCTAACACTAAAGACAAAATGGTAAAACCCATTTAGGATGGAAAATTATATAGATATTTTCGCACAAACAAAAAATGTCAGTTAAAACACTAAACAGCACCAACGACCCCTGACGAGAAATGTGTGAATAAAATCCATCTGAGCATAATCGTGTACCTACAGATATAAAAATGATGTCCACTTCAGAGCGCACAGCCTCACTTTTTCGCCCATAAAATTTAACTTCTAAATTGCATAAATGATAGCCTTTGCGGGTTTATATAAAGATTAGTAAATCAAATATTCCAAAAATTACTTGACATAACTATCTAAATATTTTACATGTACTTATAATGCTTATGTGAATTTACATACCAAATATCATAACTTTATACGGAACAAGACCGAAGTTATGTTAGGGAGAAAATGACCTAGCGCATTACCATGCGCTCAGATTTTATGACAAAGGGAGTATAATTGTTTCAAAATGGCTATTTTTTTGCACTTCCTAGGCCTATTTTCTAGTCAATAAAGCGCAAAGTCAACATTCACCATTTTAATGCAGTGGTTCCCGCCTGGGGGCGCGCCCCCAGGGGGGCGACTCAAAGCAACAATAAAGGTTTGCGTAGAGCTCAGAAATATTAATACAAGGTTTTAGCTTTAAAATAACAAAAAATCAGTTAAAATGAACCGAAATTGGTTTCATTAATGGAGAATAGTGACGAAACTGTTAAAAACGAAGAGATTACAACATATATTATACCTCATCTAGAAAGTCTCTGCGATGAATTCCAACAATATTTTCCTAATTTACATGACAATGATGAACATAAATTTGCCAAAAATTATTTTAATTTTGATATAAACATCCTTTTAGAAGAAATACAAGAACAAGCAATCGACTGAAAACACGACTCAGTGGCGAAAATTGACTTTGAAAATTTGGTGATTACTACATTTTGAATAAAATATCTTCCAATCCATTCTTTAATCGTGGAAATGGCTTTGAAATTTTACATACCATTCTCAACAACCTACTTATGTGAAAAAGGATTTTCTATTTTAATGATAATTAGAACAAAAAAACGGAGCCGGCTTAATGTTGCTACGTTGTACACTTTCAAAGATAAAACCAAGAATCAGTGTTGCCAACTCTCAAAAATTTATCCCGCTAAAGCACCAATCAAAAACCCCCAAAATCCTCACAATTACTAAGAATTCCCCCTAAAAAATTGTTTTGTTACTGTGGGGTAAATTAATTAGTAATTGGAAGTGTTTGCGCTATTTTTGCTTTTTTTCTTGGAATATCGAGTGTCGGAGATTGGAGGTTTTGTCTTTACTTTTAAGTATTTTGTTAAGTTTGTAAGTTTGGTGTTCTGTGATTTTGAATAAGTTTTTATTTTCCTACCTTACGTAGATTTTGTAGAAATTGTAAAATTTTTTGTCTATTATCTTTAACAGAAAGTTTTAGTTATACAGGGTGTCCAAAAAATAAATATGATTGGCTAGATTGGATTATCCCAGGGCCTATACTATTACACCTTTATTTTTCTTAATTTAAAATTAAAAAAAAATAAATAAATATTAGATATAAAAATCCAAATAAAAATCCCCAAAAATATAGCACTCCTAAAAAAATCCCATTCTACTTTTTTCCTCCTAAATTTGGGGGGATAACCCCCAAGTGGACAACTCTGCCAAGAATTTCCGACCTCGTTAAGGAAATGCAGCACCATACTTCGCGATATATTAGATTAGTGTTCAAATGTTATGTTTGTAAAAAAATGCCTCTTTTTTTAGTAAAAGAAATGTGTCTGTATAGTCGGGGGAAGTGGGGGGCGCCACCATTTTTTAATTTCAAAAAGGGGGCGCCATAGAAATAAGTTTGGGAACCACTGTTTTAATGGCATACTGGGTACGATTAAATCCTTGTTTCTTCGATGGGCTGACGTCTATTTAATAAAATCAAAAGTTAAATCACCTAATAAATATCTGTTAGAATAAACACTTTTTGCATGAATTTCACCTCTTTGTTGCTTTTGGGGTGAAGATAAATGCCGCGAGCCAATTTACATCCACGCTTCAGTGTTGTAATCCCCACTTCCGGTTTATTTGACGGGAAATTCAAGTGGTGAACATAACACCGTAATATGGTTTGTTCTAAAAAATGGAAATTATTTGGCCAAGTAAATTATTACTTAGTTTACTCTGTATTGTTTTTATATGAATTAATTAATAATATTGTTTTTATTTTTTAAAATTTGATAAAAATGCTAACAATAATTAACAAAACTTGTGATATCTTGGTCAACATCCGACCTACTGCCCGAATGTGTGTATATTATACGTAATGTTTCAGCCTATTTTTCTGCTTATAATAAGTTATAATTACCTGTGATATGTAAAAATAAAAACACAAAGCTTAAAAAAACTAACATTTAAAGAAAGATTATGTTGGGTGTCACCAAAAGTGATTAGGATTTTTTTTGTTAGGTTTCGAGAGTACTGCTTTTAAAAATTCAGTGAAGTCTATTTTTACAAAATCAGGAAATTAAAAATGAAGTAAGATTTTCGACAAAGGATTGAGTTTCAAAAAGCAAGTATTTAAAACCAGACGAAAAATATCCGGCTTAAAATCTGAGCACGAATGATATTTAGTAATACTTTTCCTCTAATAAAACTAACTTAAAACCAAAAAGTTAACAATTAATCAACAATATAAAATACAATCGCTACTAAGACAATGATTAATAAAAGTTATCGATTTTTAGCCAATTACATTTTCTCTTTTTTCTTTTATCCGATAAAATTTCTAAAAAAGTAATTACAAACGACAACGAGACATAAGTTGATCAATTTAATCAAGAGGCATATCTTTATTGATGTCATCATCACCTTCAGTATTGTATTCAGCATAAATATCTCCTTAATGAAAGTACAATTCAAGCTCTTCCAAAGCAAGCAATAACCGGTGAATCGCCGAGTTCGAGACTTTTTTCTAGTGTGAAATTTGTACTACATAAGAATATAAAAAATATGTTTGTCTTAAATGGTTTAAAACGCATTCTTATATTTTTCTTTAATATTTCGAAATTTTCAACATTTCGGAGACACGTTTATTTTTTTATCATGAATTAATCATCCTTCCTTGTTAAATAGTTTTTTTTTAAATTACAGTTTTTGTTCGATCCCAGAATTTATTTCTTCTATCCGAAAAAAACATTTTTAAACTTTTAACAACATGTTAGTTTTGTTGTTAACATAAGCTGCTAAATACGTCAAGTCGCCTTTTGTCAGTAAAATCTCGTAAAACTTCAGTAGTCACATAAAGTGGACTATGAACTTCACTTTACCTAGTTCATACAGTTATTTAATCAGAATTAAACAGAGCCACATAATCGTAAAAAATACATAAATAAATTAATTTCAATTAAAACAAGATAGATGAAATATAAAATTAACATTTTTCTAATGGACCACCTCGTTTTTTTAATTCGTTTTTAAGGATATCCTTTTCTTTTGTTACGTTTTAATAAATATGATATAGTAATTTATTTTAGTTACAGCCAAGTTATTTTAATTTATATAAAATAGCGCTTTTGATCTTTTTCAGGTTTTAGTTTAGAAATTTAATGTAATGAAAGCATATACATAAACGTAGTCAATAATATTTTAATATTTAAATTCCAAAATTTTTGGTAAATATTAAAAACTTACTGTTATAAAAAAATCTGGCTGTTCAAGATCTGGACGTAGTTATGCAAACAAAACAAAAAAATTAAGAAATGACTTCCGTCAATGGGATCCTTCTTGGGTAACACAGCCTCACAAAATAAAAAAAGGTAAAGGTCCGAAAGCCTTGACCATAATATCTTTGTTTTTCAGGTCGCTGAACACAATTCTGTGGTCAGTTTGATCCCACCGGGTCATGGTCAAGAGCATTTGAAGGTCAAAGTTATAAAATTATTCGCATCCGAATTGAAAGTCTGAAAGGCTTGACTATGGTATCTTCATGTTTTTGGGGTCGCTGAATCCGAATCTGAGGTCAGTTTGACCCCATCAGGTCAAAGTCAAGAGCAATTTAAGGTCAAATCTGCAAAATAAATCGCAACCAAATTTTAAAAGTGTATTCTTATTCTTTTGAGGTCGCTGAATAAAAATTCATGGTCAGTTTGACCCCATCGAATTATGGTCAAGAGATATTTCAAAGTCATATTTTCAAAATTATAATTTTACAGATTTGACCACGGATTCGTATTTAGCGACCTCAAAAACATAAGTATACACTCTTTAAATTTAGTTGCTTATAATTTTTTCGATTTGACCTTAAAATGCCCTTGACCCTGACCTGATGGGGTCAAACTGACCCCGGATTCGGATTTAGTTACCTCAAAAACATAAAAATACCATGGTCAAGTCTTTCGGACCTCTTATTTTTTGTCATTGAGCTGTATAATTTTGCAGATTTGACCTTAAAATGCCCTTGACTTGGATTCAGCAAACCCAAAAACATAAAGATACCATGGTCAAGTCCTTCGGACCTTCAACTTTTTTTACTTGTGGGACTGTGTAATTATTTTCATTAGAATTTTTTGTAGTATTTCCTATTTTCAAAGTGTTAAGAAATGTTTTTAGGGAAACTCTTTACTTAAAAAAATTCTTATTTCAGCTTAAATTTCAATATTACAATACTACGATTTCAATACGGTTTTAAATTATTATCATGTTTACACATGACAAACAGCAAAATTTTGCATAGAATGAATATCGTCGAATACGCTACAAAACTGCAATATCGATTTTATTTTATTTCGGAAGGTAACGTCTTATTTATACCAAAATAAACCCATCGAACTGGAATAAAGAAGTATCTAATATTTTTAAATAGATCGTCCGGTAAGATTTCAGTTTTCGATGCCAACCACTTTTGGAAAGTCTTTGTAATTATTTTAATATTTTGTGCTACTTATTTATGTACTTAGTTAGAAAGTACTAAAGATCACTTTAAATTATAGTAAGTTTTTGCCTAAATATTATTATTCTTGGTTAAAATGCATCCCCCATAAGGTTAAGTAACAAACAGGCATATTTTAAAATTGTTAATTATAATACTTGTATCAAAAAGATAGAGCACTTTCTAAATTCTGTGTGGTGATAATAACGTTTTTTTCCTATAAGGCTGAATTTTTCATTCGTAAACATAGATTCGATTTCCGTAGAAATTTGGGAAAAAGTGTGAAAAACAGCTTTGAGCATTGGGCATCACGCGCTAATTTGGTTTTTGGGTCACAGGCTTAGGGGTGGATTTACGCAAAGGCTGAGTAGGCTAAAGCCTAGGGCGGCAAATATCATGGGCGGCAAATTTACGAATAGTTAAAAAAATTTAATCATAAATTATAATAATATAATTAATGATTTTGCAGAAAAACAGGTTCGAAGAAAAATGTTAGTATAGGGTTGTGCCTATAACTAAATAATACATATTTTAAAAAAAGACCTATTTGTTTTACCATTTAATTTATATTTTGTTTTTATATTATAAAATTTGTTTGTTTTAAAGAATTGTTATTTAATTTTCTGTATGATTTACTTTTGTTAAATTTGTTTTTTTTTTGTGGCCTCGGGCTCTGCCCATTTAGCCATGATTATATGGAGATTATTTATAAAATCTTTTTTCTTAATTTTTATATATATATATATATATATATATATATATATATATATATATATATATATATATATATATATATATATATATATATATATATATATATATATATATAAAGGCAGAGACAAACATTAAAAGACAAGGACACTCACTTCACGCCACTGGGGTCTGTCAGGGCGACTTAACATTGACGACACAATGAAGACCACGGAAAGGATTGAATATGTGTACAAAAGAGTTTGGTTTAAATCTATATTCTTATTTTGGTAAGCTTAAGGAAATTTAGAAATATTTTTTCAATGTGGGGTTTATATGACAAGGGTCATAAAAGTTGAAACGTTTAATGAAAGGAGGTTATATTTGCAAAGTTCTTTAAAAAGAAATTCTGTAGCCTGAGCATTCAGCTTGCAAACAAATAATCTGTGATTTAGATCGTCTACGGTCTGAGCGTCACATTTACAGTTAGGTGAATCCTCTAATTTAAGTTTATAGAGGTGTTTTCCAAAACTACCATGGTTTACTAAAAATCTAAAGTACGATATGAAAATATGACGAGGTAAATTAAGCCTAAACAAGGGCGGGTTTTTGGAAGATCCTTATTAATAGATGTGTAATGGTTAGGATTATTGGCTGCGTATAATTTGTAGCTGTTTTTCCATTCCGCAAAGACCGCCTCTCTTAGGTAGAAAATATGTCTGAGAGTTGGGTACAATTATTTATCTGCCCTTCCAAAATAGCACTTTTTGCAGCTTGATCGACTAGGTCATTGCCCTCCAGACCAGAGTGGCCTTTTACCCACATAAAAATAACTTTCCTGTTTTCCAGGTATATAGAGCTTATTATGTGTAAAATATTAGATATAATGGAATGATTACAGTTTGAGTTGTTAGTTGCTTGAAGAACCGATTTAGAGTCGGAAAGAATCATTGTATTAGTCAGCGTTGCGTCGCTATTGATGTATTCTAAAGCCTTTAGAATGGCTGAAGCTTCTGCTGTAAATATCGAAGTGTATTTAGTACATTTATATTTTTGTGTAACGTTAGACCCGGGGATCGTGTAGGTAAAACCCGCCCCTTCATCATTCTTAGAGCCGTCTGTGTAAATTTTATAGAAATGATGGCACTTTTGAAGTTCAGAAGCTAAAATTTGCCTATTTATTGAAGGAATTTGATTAAAAGTTGGAAATATTACCACCGGCTTTACAAAGTATATGTTATCAGGATAATTATAAATATATTTTTTAGGTTTTTTGTTTATAACACGATCATATTCTGCCGTTGATGCAAAGGCCTCTGCAAGCGGAGGGTTGGTTTTATGATTCCAGTAGGGGACCACAAGATCAGAGACAGCTAGCTTTTGAATTTTACCTATTAAGGGATTATTCTCATACTGCAGATTTTTAACAATAAACTTTTATGCAAGCATTTTACGCCTCAAATAAAGAGGAGGTTTATTACATTCTGCTAGTAATGCTTGAACGGATGGTATCAATTTTCTTGAGGTCAACCTTGGCCGCGGATCCATAAAAAATGGCGCCCACATCCAATATCGACCTGGTAAAGCTTTTGTAAAATAATAAAGTAGTTCTAGGGTCTGAACCCCAAGATCTGGAAACTATGGCCCTCAGTAAATTAAGACTCTTTTCAGTTTTGGTTATTAAGTATAAAATGTGATTTTTCCAACTAAGTTTTTTGTCTAAAATAAGACCAAGATATTTAAATGAATTGAGCCACGGTATTTCTATGTGATTTAATGTCATAGTATCCTCCTTTTGAAATCTATGCCATGTAAAAATCATAACTGCAGACTTATTATTGAATATAGTAAAACCATTCTCAGGAAAATAGGAGTTGCAAATATACATAATGTGGTTAACGTTATTATTACATTGATCCAACTTTTTATGTTTGCTGTATATGCAGAAGTCGTCAGCATACTGTAAGACAGTACTGCTTTAAAATAGGTGGGAAAGTCGCCGAGGGGAATCTCCTTAATGTCGGCCAAAGAAAGCCAATACTCGCCCAGCTTGGATCTTCTCTTGGACGAGAGTGCAGGGCAGTCACAAAGAATGTGCTTCACCGTCTCGTCTTCCTGCTCGCCCTAGGCTTTGCCAAGTAATGTTTAGCTGTATCTCTGTTACGATAGTTCAATAACTCCTTGGAAAAGTTACAGTTTACTATTTATAGAAAATGAATTACAAAACTAGCCGATACCAAAAATTAAAAAAGCTTTAATTTTTCTTTCAAACGAGTACCTACTTAAATCATTTTTGATAAAAGATGTGGAAGATGGAGCCAGAGCTGTCGCAACTACTTTTAAAAAGTTATTTAATTACAATTACCAATTATTTTTCTAGGTAGTAGTAAATTACGATTACCAATTACTAGCATGTTTCGTAAAAGTAAATTAATTATCAATTAAAACTAAAATTAATTGAATATTAAAGCAATTACTTCATTTAAATTGCCACATATATTAAACACGATATACTAAACAATTAAAATATTAATACTAATAGGGATCATATGCGCACGTCACACTATTCAAACTGCTTTTTCGGCAAGTTCAATATGAAATGACTCTAAAATAAAAATTAGAGGTGGGTCGTTATTTTGGTAACGTTATTTTAGAACGTTATTTTACCAGAACGAAACTTAAAGTTATTAACTTTCGCAATAACTCGTTACCAAAGAACGAGAGAACTGCATCCCCGACCGGTCTGGTCGCCGCGAGTAGGCCGTCCATGTACCGTCATTGTGCGCCTGCCCATTATTCGGGAACGATAAGCGAATAAAGTTAAAAGTTATTGTAGGTAGTTACAGAGACAAACAACGAGACGAGCAACTAAATGTAAATAAATTATCCGAGAGAGAGAGACAGCTGTTATGCTTTCTTTGTCTGTCTTCAAGGAAAGCGAACGCAGATGGCGCCCGAGGCGGATCCTCGGCATTGCCCGCGAAATTCAAATTACTAATTCTATTCTTTTCCTTGTTTTATTAAAAGGAGGTGGGTAAAGATCAACCATTTTTTACCCTTCCAAATCGAGAAAATTTTAAGTTTCGATTTAGGCCATTTTTTTACATTTATATTAAGTTGAAGTATATTTCTATAATAAATTGATAACAAAATATATAGTATTGAAAAAAAATCCTTCAAACTTAGCACATTTATTTTTTATTCATTTTAAGTGCCCTCTTTTTAATTCGAAAAATTTATTTAGACACTTGATGAGCCAAAATAAATTACAGATAATAAGTATTTTTAAGTTTATTTGTTCAAGTATTAAAATACTTAATTAATATTTATTATTGTGACGTAAAAATTGCCTAAGCAAATTTTGCAAAATAAGATTTAAAAAACACTTAAAATGATTAATTCAATAAACATGTCATTTGAAAGTTTTTGATACTTGCTATTTTATTTTTTTATCTATTTATTGTAAATGTAAATACAGATACTTAAACTTAATATAAATAATTATAATAATACCTAAACCGCGACTTTCAATTTTCACGATTTTGATGGGAAAAATGGTCGATCTTTACCCACATCCTCAGAGGTTCAATGAAAAAACTACTACTACATTTATTTGGTTTTTAATACTTTTTTTACAGACAATGAAATAAATATAAGGAAAAAATACAGGTAGTCATAATTCATCAAATTTACACATAAAGATAATCTTATATGTTGTAACTGATTAACTGAAACCAACAAATAATTTATTTGAGTGCACCAATGCTGCTTTTGATTATTATTTCTGAGACACAGTTTTTCATAAATGAAAAAAAAAAAAAGTGGCATAAATTCAAATTATGACAAATAATAGTATTCTTTATTAACAGTTAAATTAATTTACAAATTAACATTACCGAAACATTAGAATAAACAACAATAAAAATGTATATATTTACAATTAGGCCAACACACATATATTATGATAAAGCATAAGGATACTGCTCATGAATCCAACTAATTGCTGTATAATAATTTACTTTAAATGTGTTTGGATGTAGATGGAGTGTCTTCAATGGACATGGGAACAGCATCTCTTCGGAGCTTATAGCATATTAAATACAAATATGCCTCTCTGGCAAAATGCTACTACATATTCTTCTGTTTTTCAGAGATTCGCCGGTACACTTCAATCCTAATTTTTCTTGCCAAATTCTAGATCTAGAAAAAAAAGAAAATTTAATGAGTACCAAGAAATTTTTTATTAATAATTAAAAAACTTTGAAGAAATGCAAATGCATATCTAATGATTACCAATACTATTAAAAAAAAATTTATAATATTTCTCAAAACGGATAATTAATTACCTTCCTAGATAATTGTGTATCCAGTAAAATAAATAAAATTAAAAAAAAATTATTCTAAAATAAATGTACCTAGTCTTTAGGGCTTTTTGGAAACAAGAATCTTAATAATCTCTTTTATTATTGGCTGATAACAGTAACATTGTGAATAAATATTAACCTCCTGCATCAAGAGAAGAGATATTATAACTGTAAATGAATTTTGCATTTTCAAGTGTAATATATGTATAAGCATCTTCAATTTCAATTTTTTTATGTTTTAATATAAACAATAAAAACGTTCTTAATTCAACATTTAAAAGGTTAGTTTAAATTGATACAAAACAGCTGATCAAAATAATTGCCTTTACCCACCAAGACCGCAGGTTAGAAAAGATTATATTAGCTGTTAATAATCCAATTGATCTTAGACTTTCCGAACAGTAGTAAACCAATCTTGGTTTACTTTCCAAAAGTTAAGATTAGTAATCTTATCAATCGTGTTCAACTGATCACCGTTTTCGAAAAGCCCTTTCGTGTAGATATGTAAGAAAGTTTTTATTTATCATACCTCTCTAGATTTCCAGAAAATGTGTGCATCTTTGAGACCTCATACTCTTTAGCACCACAAACAAGGCACGTTATAGCTCCCATATTGGCTGTTAAAAATAGGGTGAATAGCAAGGGCTATCAGTAGTCTAGAACATAATTGAGGAATTATTCTTGCAGATTCACACTTCTCACAGAACTCCTTTACTGTTGACTTAAATTGTCTGTTAAAAAGCACAAATCAAATATATACACTAATCACTAATAGAAGTCAATAATCAAAGTTAAAGTAAAAAAAAATTGGGTGGAAAATTATTAAAATTGCACAATAAATCACAAAAACCGTAAACAGATTACTCCAAAACGGCCATTTACAAAAATGTCAAACACAAAATCGATCGACCGTCGTCACTTTCCTGAAGCACGTTGTCGGGTTAACATTTTTTTTATTCAGGTATATCTTCTGTCTCTTAATCTCGCGTGTGTCAAAAAAGACAAAAAATCTGCGCAAAGCTTAATAGAGAATCTGTAATCAACTTGGCAGCCAGGAAAAAAGCGATGACTGCTCCATCTACGATCGCTTTCCTGATGGTGACAAAGACATAAAAATAGGAAGTTATGTAATCAAAAGAGATAAAAAGCAATGGACAAATTTTAAGGACCAGTTACTCGTCTCGTTGTTGTCTCTGGTAGTTATTAGGACAGAAGCACGAGACGCACCGATTGCCCGTTCTGCGTTATTTGAGAACGAATTCAATAACGTTATTTTAGTTCCGCTTCGAAATAGATGGACTGCAGAAACGACTGAAACTCATATTCCCGTATACGATTTGCCTAAAAGTATAACAATTAAAAAATATAACAGGGGTTAAAAATATAACAGGGGTCAAATAAATCATTATAAAATATAAATGTTTAATGAAAAATAATAAAAATTCCAACAACAAAATTACCTATGAATAAAATATAAAAACAAATAACACTTATTAAAAAATATAGATTAAATATAAAAAGGAAACATATTAAGAAAAAAATATACTTTTCCTATGAGATTTAACTTTTTGGTTTTGGTTAGAGAATTTTCTAATAACTTCGTTCTCAAATAACGTTATTTTAGAACGTTATTTTTGGGCAACGGGAACGAGTAACACGATATTTAAGAAAAACCGTTATTCCCACCTCTAATAAAAATTTCCTTTCATTCTACATCAAATATCAACAGATTTTTCTACAAAAAAAAAGTATAAAAACGGTGGCGGTAAGCATCAATCAAAAATACCAAATCGGCGCGAAGGAGGCGTTTGGCGGATTCAAAGCGGCTCGCCATGTTTCAAGATGCTCTTTCTGGCTGGCCAAAATTCCGGCCGTTTTTTCATAAAGCAAAGTAATTGAATTTTTCGTAGTAATTTAAATATTTATTAGGTCATGAATTAATTTCTAAATATTTAAATTATTTTTTAAGTAATCAAATTATTTTATAAGTAATTGAATTATTTTGGAATTCGTGAAAATCAATTACCAATTACGATTACATTATCATATTAATTGATAATTCAAATACAATTACCTTTTCCGGAAAGTAATTGAATTAAAGTAATCCAGTTACTAAGAAGTAATTTAATACGATTTTTCAATTATTTTAATTTAATTACCGACAGCTCTGGATAGAGCTATTTGAAAGTTGCATTAATTATCATCTTTCCCCACCCTTATAATTGGAAATACGACAAAAATTCCGAACCAAACTGATGCAGAACTGATTGGAGTTGATGTTATTAAAATTGTTCCTAATTCTAGCTAATTTTAAAGAAAAAATGAACTTTTTAATTTACCGTTGTCGTTGAGCCATCTCGCAGTACTTTTAGAAACTTAAAAATAATTTTCAGCTATTTCTCTTGACTACTTTTACTAAAAATATTTTAACAACGCTGTGCGATAAACAGTTTTCAGAATACAGACGGCGTCTTTTTTTATTTAGACACCCGGTATAATAACCGGTTTTATGCGGGGTTGGAACAAACCTATTACTGTCGAAAGATTGTTTATTAACTAAATTACCTACAATCTCGAGACAGGAATAAAACTTCCCACTAAACGCAGGATTAAGCAGCACCCTACCCAAAATTAGGGACGCCGCAGACGTGGTATCTCATTGTTGTTGACCAAAAAAGGTAAGGCTTGGTATCTAAAGGCCTTTGTAGCACCTCACCCACTAAAAGTTAAAAAAACATTTGCACATTTCTATCTTGAAGAGTTTACAGTTTATATTTATTTTGTTAAAATTTTAAAGGGCCGTATATGAATGGGGAAACGAGGTGGTAAATGAAGTCGGAAAGTAAAGATAGGTAATGTGACATATTTAAACGTTTAATGAAGTTGGACTTTAAACAATACATAAATAGTTGTAAATAAAACACTTCTGCATGCATTTAAAATACCCCATTCCAAGAATGTTAAAAAATTGCTGCAAGGAGCTTTTATTTTATTCTTAGAATAAAATTTTGGTCATATTTAAAATCCCCTCGTATTTTTAACACTTTGTTAGAAGCGTTATACATCAGGACTAAAATAAAAAATAAAATAAAAATTTTTATAGAAACTACTAACGAGTTTTTCCTAGTAATACAGTTTTCGTCAGCGTGCCATTTCCCATAAAGTGCAATAAAACCAAATTTTTTCGCTATAATTTTACCTTTTGCTCGGTTTTCGGAAGCCGATAAACGCCACAAGCTCATTTACCCTATGTTTCACTGTAGTAATCTCCATTTCCGTCTTATTTGACCGGAAGTTCAACGTGTGATGATGACGCGCACTGGTGTTATTAGTTGGGGGCCTTATTTGTAAAAAACAGGAGTTCTTGGGTTTAAGAGGTGGCAGGCATGTTTTTGCTGTAAACCCTATAAAAAATTTATATAACAAGAATTAAATATGCGCTTTTTCAAAAAGTTCTAAAACATTTTGTTATATAGACAAAATGTTGAAAACAAATAAACTAAAGGAGAAACTGGTTTATTGTCGCCCTTCTGTTCTATAAGTAGTTGCAGACAAACCCCGCTGTCTGCTAAAGGTGAACTGAATTCATAGATGCAAATTAAGGTTTTTAAGGACGCCCTGTAAAGAGACTATTACTATAAGAATAAATGTACACAAGTTTTTAATAAAACACATATACAATATAAAAAATATGGTGTGATACGCCAATGAGGCGTATCAGCTAATCAATTCAAATATTCACAAATATATACAAATACCTAAGGTCATAGGACGTCGCCATTTTGAAAAATCTAAATCTAAATCTGAAAAACCTTTGACCCTAAAAATTTTGTTGTTGGTTTCCTTTGGTTCAATACAACAAAAGCAAAAGAAATATATGAATGATCGATATAACCTTAAATAAAGGGGATAGCACTATTAACTTTAGAATTTTGCAAATAAATTTGTTAAGGTCTTAGTAGATCAGAATAGAAACCTACAATCTACAGATAAAGATTTAAACATTTACATTTTTATCAATGGGCTTATACTCACAAGTTATATGAAAGAAAAAAAAACACAAAATTTGCCCTTAATTCCGGCGCAAATATACACCTAATTTTGGTTAAAAAAATTGTTTTTATTTTACTCAAAACACTAAAATGGACGCCACAAATAGAAAGTGTTTTATAACACAAAAAAAGTCAAATTTTTTAAAATTAAAATTTTAAAATATTTACATTTTTAGTATCACTTGCCACTTCTGTGACATTAGATTTATTTTAAAAAATTTTCTTATCAAAAAGGTTAATTTTTTGTTTAGTCACTTTATCACTTTGTCAAGAAAAATTGGTTTTAGCTACCGCAATAAAATTTATGTCATGGTTTGGTTTCTTTCTTATTAGACTGTTCGAGAATTATCAAAAATTTTATATATATTAGAAGATAATAAATATTACCATAGAAAAACTGTATTATTTTTCTATTAACAACTTAAAGAGTATTTTGGTAATTATCTAAAATCAAAGAGAATTTTACGTGTCATATCTTAAATTTTAACCCTTCGGACAGCGGGTTTATCTAACCGATCAAACTGTCCTACTGACTACGTCGACTGATCTTCGCACACCCAAGCTTCGCGATTTCCTTTTTAAATTTACTCTTGCTTGCGCCGCAAGAAGCTGACGGCAATTCCTTTCACACACTTGATTTTTGACCGTTTGGTACGCGACGAAATCTCGAGCTTTGATTGGATGTAGCGGTGCAAGACGTCATCACGGGTTCGTTCAGCAATACTTTCGGCTCTTCTGGCGCTAGAACTGCGACTGGAGCGGTGTTGCCAAGATTTATTTAGGAATTTTACTGGTCAGAAAGGATTTTTTTATATTTTATAAAAAATGTGAAAATAATGTAAGCCTACTTATGGCTATGGTAAAATAGCGTTCATGTTGTCAAATGTGTTTCTGCAACATAAACTTGGCATCACTTGTAACTTGTCTTAAATAGTCCATTTTGGATTTTGTAGAAAAACAAGCCTTAATTATGGAGCTACTTTAAACAAATGTAGGTTGCGTTACAAAAAAAAAATGGGGAATAATCAAAATAATTTTATACAGCTGAAATTTTGTATACGGAATAAAAATTGCACCTAAAAATTTTACTTATAACTTTTTTTGATATTTTTTAAAAGAATCCCACTTCTGGATTCTTTTTCAAGAAGAAACTAAAATTTGTAAAGTAATGCGGGTTACGTGACTATTTCTTTGGTTACTTCTCATCTCGATCCAACCAGAAATTATTGCTAAAGTCAATTTTTAAATAACGCTATCATTAAAAAAGAATCCAATATAATGCTTACTGGTCCAGGGCCGTTCCGACCCGGGGGTGCAGAGGGTGCGGGGCACCCGGGCGGCAAGACTAGAGGGCGGCGCGAGCCGCCTTAAAAAGGGAAAAATTAATTTATCAATAAATTAATATAATACATAAATATTATTCTAAATATTATCATTAAAATACTACTATTCTAATATTATTTGAATATATGTACTATTCTAAATATTATTTAGATATATTAGAAATTACAAATTTCTTTGCTATTGTGCAGGAAGTTTTAAAAGATGAAATCCCAACTTTATCATTAAAACCTCTTTTTAGTACTAGATGGGAAAGTAGAATAGATGCTTTGAAAGTTCTTAGACACAATTTGGCAAAAATATATGACGCTTTATTTGCACTTTATTCTGATAACAGCAGAGACCCTGAAACCAGAAATATGGCAAATTCATTACTCTTAAAAATCAAGTCGTTTAAATTTATTTGTTCTATTATTACATGGAGTAATGTGTTAACAAAAGTTAATATTGCAAGTAAAGTAATGTAGGAGTCAGATTTTACACTACCTAATATCGTTTTAATCTTGGAGCAGACGAAAACTTATTTATCTAATATTAGATCAAATGAAGGTTTTAATGATATTTTAGAAGAGGCCAAAAAAATTGCCGATGATATCGACTGTGACCCTTCGTTTCCTCCGATTAATATTGTGAGACCCCGAACAAAAAAGCGATTATTTGATTACGAGTGTGAAGACGAGGCACCTAAAGACCCGGCTGACCAATTCAAAATTAATTTTTACTTTGTAATATTGGACACCGCATTATCAAAATTGGAAGGAAGGTTCGAGCAAATAAAGCAGCATGATACATTGTTTAATTTTCTTAACAACCTATATAATTTCCTTTAAATGGATAAATCAATTAGATTTGCCAATTGTAAAGCTCTAGAGAATAGTTTATGTGATCCATGTAAAAATCAAAAAGATATTTTAGCTCAATATTTATATGATGAAATTGACAATGTTGCACCCTATATTTCCTCTGAAATGAACGCATTGAATGTTATTAACTACCTATTCACAAATAATCTTATCTATCTATTTCCAAATTTAGTAATTTCTATACGAATTTTCTTAACATTACCTGTCACAGTAGCTAGTGGGAAAAGAAGCTTTTCCAAACTTAAATTAATAAAAAATTATCTACGATCCACAATGGGGCAAGAAAGGCTTTCAGACTTATCCATTATTAGTACTGAAAAATTTATGCCTGTCCATAGAACTAATTATGGGAGTTATTCTCCTCTCAACGGTGGCCTTGCGCTACTGAATGCTCACCCTGAGATTGATCCCTTCGGAGGCTCATTTGTTAGATACCGTAACAGTATTTTACATTTCAGGTGGTGATGTTACTCTGCTGGGACATATACTTAGTTAATTTATTATTGCTAAATAGTTATAGCTGTTATCTTATTTTAAGAATGTAAATTTATAAATGGGGCATCCCGTATATTATTTAAAATAAAATAAAATAAAATAAATAAAAAGAGCTGTCAGAAAATATGGATGTGTCTAACATTGTTAGGATATTTGCATTAAAAAAGGCTAGAAAAGCAAACTTTACTGTATAATTTATTAGTAGAAATAGTAGATATGTTAGTATCCTTGCCTGTATGTATGAATTATGTATTTATTTCTTTATTACATTACAAATAAGTTGTAACATTATATTCTCTTAAATAAACTGTGTATATCTGTACAAGTTTTTTTGACTTAGATTTACTTTATCTTTTTTATTTGTAAATTTTTAACAACATTGGGGAAAGGGGCGGCAAAATTATTTTCGCACCCGGGCGGCAGGTACCCTAGGAACGGCCCTGTACTGGTCACCCTGTATATGCTAAATTCGATAATTTTTTAAACTAGCGCCAATCGTAAATTTAAATTTTAGCTGCATTTTTAAATGCCAGTAAATCGAATCTCTTACACTATAAAGAGAACATTAAACTCATATCAATACTTTTAAATCGGAAATTCGGCTCTTAGGATTCGGTTCCAAATACGTGATAAACGTACCGTGAAAGATAAAAACAATCTCTATTGAGATGCATAGATAATTGAGTAGTCGGTATTGGATGTAAAAGAGGACATAAGTGTCTAAAGTTAGTGCAATAAATATAGGTAAGTTTCGCAAATGCAACCACTTTAAAGTTTTGAGGCACCGCTTTGTCCCAGTTATCTGATGTATTTTGCAACGAAGAATATTTTACCTTTAGGGATAAAACAAAGCGTGTTGGGTGGTCATAAAGAAAACCAAACAAATCGAATGCTTATGGGTTTTGTTTCAAGTATCCGTGCATCTGGTTTTCATAATATATTATAAGTTGATATACGTTTTTTCTTGCAAGATAATATAAAAGAGGACATAAAAGTCAATGTACAGGGTGAGCAAACTGCAGACTTTCGAGAAAAGTTCGGACAAAAGTTTCTTGAAATAATGTATGCTTTTAATTAATTCCACTTTCACATATACAACATTGTGTGGGCCACCGGTGTTTACTTCCTTATTTTAAATGGAACACCCTATATATTATTACATATTTAGATAGGGCCTCCAAAGACAAGTTCAACGAAATATAACAGTATGGGTCTGTGTTGCGACGTTTCGGATTTATTGAAGTTTTTTTTTTAATTTTTGACCTATTTTTGAATTAATACAAATACGGTAAATATCTTTTTTTTTTAATTTGTTCACGTAAAGAGAATTATAAAAGCCTATTTTATTTTTATTAGCTGGCAATTTTTTTTTTATTTTAAAAATGTTACAGTGTGCCATGTTTGTCTACAGTAAAATTTCTTGACTTTTTAAAATGCATCCCTCTGTATATAATACCAAATCTATATAAAGAATTAAAAGACCTTTTTAACAATGTATAACAACATGGGTCTACGAGTCACCGTTTCGAACTTATGGATTATTGTCTTCAGGAAGAATAATATTTTTATTTTTCCAACCACACTACACCCTGTATAGGAACTTTAAATTATAAATTTACATAGGCTATTTGGTTAACTCATCTTAAACCAAATTTATTGTATTGATTCATAATATTAAGTATACAGGATGTAGAGTGGTTTGAAAAAGAAAAATATAAATTTTCCTAAAGACAATCATCCATAAGTTCAAAACGGTGACTCGCAGACCCATGTTGTTATACATCGTTAAAAAGGTCTTTTAATTCTTTATATAGATTTTGTATTATATACAGGGGGTTGCATTTTAAAACTCAAGAAATTTTACCATAGACAAAACATGGCAAGACTGTCACAATTTTAAAATTTAAAAAAATTTCCAGCTTATATGGATAAAATAGGCTTTTGTAATTCTCTTTATGTGAACAAATTTTAAGAAAATAAATATTTACCGTTTTTGTATTAATTTAAAAATAGGACAAAAATTAAAGAAAAACTTCAATAAATCCGAAACGTCGCGACACAGACCCATACTGTTATATATTGTTGAACTTGTCTTTGAAGGCGCTTTCTAAATATATAATAATATATAGGGTGCCCTATTTAAAATAAGGAAGGTAACACCGGTCGCCAACACAATGAACACCCTGTATATGTGAAAGTGGAATTAATTAAAAGCAAAAATTATTCCAAGAAACTTTTGTAAAAACTTTTTTGTCAAAAGTCTGCAGTTTGTGAGAAAATGTATAGGACCTAATAAAATGCGCACCCTGTACAATAAATTATATTTTGTGTTTTTAAATGTGTCAAATAAATTAAAAACGATAAAACTAAGAGAGGACATGGACAGTAAAGTGGTAAAATTAGCACATAAAACCTCAAAATTAAAGGCACCTCTTCGCATCGTTATCCAACATGTTTTGCAAAAATATTATTTTTATTTTTTTGTTTAAATATTAAATAGGATAATGGGCCCCTTGCGTAACATTTGGGCTTGACTCAAATTCACGTCAAATCTCTTTCTTTGCCCATTTAATAACAACTTGCTAAATACCTCTCTCAGAAAAAATTAGTTTCGACGTAATTAACATTTAAAGTTTATGTCTGGCCCTTTAAAGCTGACCGACCACAATGACTTGTGACATCACGAGGTAGGCGCCTGTGCTTAGCGTTGTCACATTTATTAGATTTCCACTTTTTCGGTAAATTTGATCCTGTTTTTCCGGTAGATAATTTTTTTGGTAATTTATTGGATTTTCTGATCCGATAATGAACCAATTTTTTCCAAAAAAAATTCCAATCTAAAACTACAGGGGTCAGTTTAGCCCCGCAACCCTTTAGCTGAGTCTGCATTTTTGTGTTTAAATATTATAAAAGAACCATTGTACAGGGTGTCCGGTTATAAATGTAACCCCCCATTAACTTTTTTATTTAACGTTTAGGAAAAAAAAGTTTAGTATAAAAGTTTAGTGGTTCAAGATATTTTTTTAAAAAACTTTTTTTATCTATACAGGGTTTCAGAAAGTTTGGACGTGGTCCTACTTTCTTATTTCAAATAAGTCCCCTATTTTTTATTTGAGATTTGCATTCTCTCTTGAAATTCTAAACAATTTTATGTAGCATACCCTATGTCCAACTTTAATAGTTTCATACAAAATGCAAAAAACTATAAGTTTTATCATTATCACGCGATATTGCTACGTATGTTGATTTCATCAAGTGCCATGAAATTTGACATATCCGTCAAATAAACACAGGTAGTCAAAATTTAGCTATTAACTTTATTAAAAAAGTTAATTATAAATGATGAAAACGTTTAACAAAATATAAAAAAGCTAACAGTGTAGTAAT